>JZLH01S0248425.1:81846-99248 GCA_001188425.1 Eucidaris tribuloides
CTGATGATAAATGGGGTAACCTCCCCAGTTTGTCAGGGTCAGGACAGGGGGTGAATAAGACCCCATTTCCACTACAAAAAGGAAAAGGAAATATCACAATGTACATAAGAGAATCTTGCAACCCATCCCTCTTCCCCCCCCCCCAACGAAACTTTTATTTTTCATCAATTTCTGATAAATTAAAGCATTTAAGAACATGCGCTTTGTTAGACATTAAAAGAATACATTAAAATACATTGGGTCTATCTAAACAATTAAGTCTATTAGGGAACATTTTCCTTTTTATTATTTACCAGAACTATGCACTGTCTTTAAGACAAGAACATCTCCTCAATGCAGAAACTTTTCTTCTCATCGCAATGGGTTCACGACCAGATCTTTTATCTTTTGAATTACAAAGTATTTGTATTCCTTTCACTCACTAAGAGCTACTTGACAAAATATTGTAGGCCTACATGACCTTTGTTCACAAAATGAAGTTTCCTGTTCATCTTCGAGTTCTTGGTCATTGTTTTTAATTGATCTTTTTGATTTATATTAGTTTGACAATGCTGATGGTAGTGTAGGCCTACATGTACATATGTTTGATCATTGTCGATTCAGCAGGAACATCACACTTAAGGATCTGGTAACCATGGCAAACAGTTATTTCGGAGATGACTTGTTGAGAAGGCAGGGTGGGGGGGGGGGGTCCTATCAACTGAATGTACCCTGTTTACAAACTGTTCTCAGGATCCAAGCAGAAACCATTACTTGGTGTAAATGGGGTATTGATTCCAACAGATAGTTCACCCACATGGTATGCTGTCCTGACCTTGGATACAAACACTAATTGTTGTTTTCACACCTTTCTTGGGGCTAGACCTATCATGGTATGCAGCTGGTGGAATGTGAACTATTTGTATGCTTGAGTCACAACGTGGTCACAATATTACCTACAAGCATAGTCCATCTACCCCCCCCCAATAAAAAAAAACAAAAAACACACACACAATGATCCCCCTCCCCAACAAACCCTTTCCTAGTCGATTATTAATGACAACACTACAATAGCACATTCCAGCCAGACAGTGTTAATTTAGTGAGCAAACTTTTAAGTATAAATCAGATTTGATGAAAAATACATTTGATAAATCAATTACAAATTACTCTATTATCACCCTAGACACCAGAAAACAACATAGAACCTATTAAAATTGTTCATGTTGACAAAGTGTGTGATTTTTTTTCTAGTTATTGTAGAGCAGACAGAAGTATATTTCCTATGGCAAAATGATTGCCCTCCTCACGCCCCCCCCCTAACTGTCTTATTTTTCATTAACTTCTAAAAATGGAAACATTTCACAGTGTTTATTTTCTTACTGCATTAATAGATGACATTTACATATAGGTATAGCTAAAAACTCAATATTAGCAAAAATGTCACATTTTGAACCATTAACCAAAACTATACTTTCGGGCTTTAGTTTGAACAAAAGCACTGTATAGTTTTGAGTGGTGAAAAAATAATTTTCTCCTACTGTGTATCATAGCATAATCATTTTTCATATGGTAAATTATTCATTTCTATTCAGTCACTGCTCAGCAATAAAATACCTCTGGCCTCTGCAGGGCAAGAGGCATAGAAATCATTGGTACTCAAATAGTTATATTCAAAGCTGAATCTTTACTCCTATTTATACCCAGTCAGATGTTCATACCCCAAAATATGGCAAAAATATGAAATCAAAAGTAATAACATACACATACGTATGGAAATACAGACAAGTAATAAATCGAATAAAAACAGAAATTGCACTATAATCTAATTACCTAGCCAGAATATAGCTACAGCAAAGTTGCCTTAATTCCTTAATCTCCTCCGTAATTCCTTTCCCCAACTCCTTCCAATCATAAGCTTTGATTTTTTTTTTTCGTAGAGCTGGGTAATTTTCCTCCATTTCAATCAAATTTCATAGTCCCGACTTCACCCACTGCCTCGGATTGGTCTCAACGTCTTGCTAAAAGCCGTTTGCTATAATGGTTTTAATCCCACCCATCCATCAGCGAAACAAAGCAAGGATGCCCCGATTGGTCCGCCTCGCTCTGTCAGGAATTTTTAATTCCCCGTCCGCGGCGTAACACTACCCCCTCTAGGGACCGCGACCCGCCATGTTTCCCAAGCATCGCGGCCGTGTGTTTGTTCCCCGGCCTGCTAACTCTGATTAAAGATGTATCTGACATGAAACTCCCCGGTCTCATTCTTGTTTTAATCTTCCCCGCAACCACTGTGTTGCTGTATTTTTTTTTCCTCTTCTCGATATACTCGACATAATTCTATTTTCAGTAAATAGGATAAACTTGGGATTTTGTCAAAACGTATATCATTTCAAATTGTATGTCTGAGTGGGAATTGAAATAGAGTCGTATCAATTTTAATAGTAATTTTTAGTATAACCAAAAATATGTGCAGTTTCGTAAGTTCACTGTTGGTATTGTGTATTTTATTTTTTGACTGTATAAACACTGAAAAACATCACAGAAAAATACATTTAACTGACAATAAACTGGTTAGTGGTAAACTTATTTTCAACCCTCCTCTTCATCAGGTCATTTTTTACTGATCACAATGTTTTGGATTAAAACCATGTCTAAACTGGTATATTTTAGGCTATTATGTATACTGTATGCCACTGTATATTTACATACAGGTGTGTATTCCTGTAATTACACTCACTGAGTGTGAATATTCATGTCAAACATACATGTATTTAGAAAGAATACAAATTGGAATAATTCCTTAACCATTCCATTGTAGAGCATACTGCAGTTTATTGTTTAGACATAGTTTCATGAGGGGTAACCTAGATAAGTATTCATTATTTTATCCCATTCACATCTTGTATGTATATGCTTTACTTTCTCCAAAATTATTTGTAAATACATGTACTCTTCGTACGACGCTATTTGTATTTTAAATATTTCTTTATCATGATTGTATATGAAAATGTATTTTAATTGATTGTGGAAAATAAAACATTGAAATTTGCAATACCCATTTCACACCATGGTATAGTCCAACTATCCATTAACATATAGGAATCAGGGGTACAGTCCATTTCCCTTCACGGGGGTGATGTGGTTAACCCAGTAAGAGACAATTTGATTTCAACATAACTCACATTCTCCACACACCCCAGCCCGATATATCTAGATTTCCAGTCTCCAACGGGTTAAAAGACTACCATGTTGCCCCCTTCCCTTCCCCCCAAAACCTGTAAATTATGTCAGGCTCGTTATCCGTGTCCTATCTTACCGTCTGGAGGCATAAAAGCTGGGATGACTTCGTGATATCATCTGATTTTAATGACGCTTGACAGATTTTACTTAGGGGGGTGAAAACTGTTTTGAAATTTTAAAGGTCGGGTCACGGGTTGGCAGCAGTTCGTATCTCTTGGGAGACGACAGAAAATGATGGGGGCATAGAGATGAGAGTTTTGCAATATACAAAACTCATATTGCTGCTTTTATTTTAAATCAAGAAATCCATTTGGCACTTTGCTTCTCAATCTTGTCCCCTCCATCCCTTGATATTTTTTTTTACCTTCAGCATTTTGTCATTGTTAGTGGTGGTTATTCTTGGTTGTCATGACAACTGGAACATGTCTTCACCTCGTATAACCCACACTATATGTAAATCTTTGTATAATGGACATGCTAGACGTATCTAATGTTTTTACAAGACCCACATAACTATAATTACAACACAACCATAAATGACCTACATGTAGTTCCTACCTTAGTCTTTGCTAACCAACTGATGCCTTCAACCTACAGGAATCAGGGAGTTTAGCACTCTCTGAGTTCACAAGATTATTCTGTATCACATCTGAAGCAGTAAGAAATTTAGTCCACAGGTTTTACAGTTTTTTCATAATTTGAACCATGATTCAAACCATGACACTTTATGCAAAAAGAATATTGATTGGTTTGTAAATACTCACCTCTAAATCGCTTAAAGAAAAAAATGCATGTCGGCAAGGTTAAAAATCATCTCCTCCATGCGTAGGCCTAGTGAGACAGCTGCAGGTGCATCCTGGGTAGTTAAAAAAGAGAAAATAAGCAATAAGTAATCAATTATGATAAGATAAAGCAACAATTAGAATTGTAAATTATACAGTAGGCGTCAGTCTATAAGAAAGCAAATCCAAAAGATGACATTCAAAATATCAGTTTATAAAAGAAAAAATGCATTAATGAATTTACACAGTTAACACATACAATGATGTTCTTCTCTGATCTTGTGATACTGATTTTGTGTTCCTTTTCTTTTTTTGTCTTTGGTTAAATCTTTTGGTAGAAGCATGATACATGTCAATATTATCATACAAGTATGAGTTTATAACATCTAGTGGAAATAAAATTATACAAAAAATAAATATACTGTATAAATAAAGTACATGTAATTAATGAAAAATAAACTAAATAAATGCATACATACATGTATTGACATGTCTGAAATGGTATGCTTAAATGAAATAATAGAAAAATAGGTAATAAATTATCAGAAATCTACAAACAAAATAACTATAAACAAAAGGAGAAAGAAACAGAGAAAATGAAAAAAAAAACAGAAAAAAAGAAAGATAAGAGAAATAAATCAAGCCAATTAACACAGAAATGTTTGGTCTTTAAACAGGCCAAGGAATTTCATTTTGAGCAACTGTTGAAATGTATATGGTTGTACGGTGGTTACACCATGATTACACATACTGTATCTCAATAAAAGCAGCGGCTATGCAAAGGTTCTTCCAAGAGAATCATACATTTGTTCCACAATGAACTTCAGAGTTCAATTGTACATCATTACTCATACATATCTATAATGAAAATCAATAATTATTATTTGACCTTATCAAGATAAACCAGGGAGAGGTCACAACTATCGTTAAATAGAACAGAAAATGAGGGGAAAATGGTGGAGGGGAAAAAAACTTGACTCGCTTCAGAAGTCAATATGTTATTCTTTCAACAGATAATTTCACAGGAACAACTATAGTTATTAACCCCTTTTATCAGACTTATTTTTTGCCCTCTGTTTTTCCATCTTTCCCTGCTGAGTAAACTGTACTTTTGAAACAAATACCACTAATGAGATTGCTCGGGTAGCGAAGGGTTATCCGGTCGCCGATGCTCGATACGTGAAAGTTTCTTTCACTGAAGCGGTGGGGCTCGTTTTTTAATCGGGCGGCGGGGTGAGGAGAGTGCAAGACTCTGTCATCAACTCCGTTAACTATCTCCCATGAATATCTCTTGTGTGGTCAGTTAGAGTCGGCCATATTGCAACAAAAATGCAACCTACATTTATAACAAGATTCCCCTTTAACCCTTTGGAACCTAAATAGAGACAGTCACTGCCCTAAACATGTACTTACTGGGTCCGATACAATTAACACTTTAAAGACACTATATAACACTGTGGAAGACCCGCTTAAAATTTTTTCGAACTTTGCTATCTGATATATCTAACAGTGTTTGAATAGACAAATAAACACCAGAGAACACAACAGTTTTGGACAGTTATGCTGTCACTAGTACAATATGTGAAGATCCAAATTGGCACATTAATTATTCTCAACCGATAGGAAATTCTGCAGCACAGCAGCAGTCTATGGGGGAAATGATTTTCACTTTTTCAAAGCACTTATTGATCGTTTTAAACTGCAATTTTTTTCAGGGCTTCATTTTTAGACCATATCAGAGACACTGGTAGCATGGGGAATCATGTAACTCAGATTTTGTAAACTGGAAACATTGTTATACAATGCCTTTAAAGCCAAGGTATAGATTTGGTCCGTCAGATCAATTTTTCATCATTAGTTCACAACATATTCTACTGTCACCCCACACACCAGAAAACAGCATAAAATCATCCAAAATGGTTTGGAATGACATTTTGTGATTTTCAAATGCCCAAAGAGCAGATATCACCAAGGACATTTCCTATGGCAAAACATTTGAGCTTCAAACATAAAAGCTGTTCATTAACTAGAATTGCGGACATATGACTGACAGAAAAGGTTACAAGTTGAATAGTAAAAAAAAATGAATGATTTGATTCCTTTTTGCACCGAATCACTCTTGATTATCTGCTCGTTGATTTCCAAATTCATCTAATTTCACCGTCATCGTCTTCGAGCGGAATGCGGACAAATTCTCCGAGACCCTAGAGTATAAAGCGACTATAAACGGTGGTGCTCTCTCCCTGCACTGACCCCACGTATGCAAAGTTGTGTAAGGGACACCGCGCATTGTCACTTGTGTTTCAACTACCTGTGGAAATGGACACTGATCGCGGCCGAATGTACACGGCCGTTGTTTGAGGACCTGTTGAGCCGCGGCTCTAGTACTTCGCCGTCACCCGACTCGCTGCCGAATCTCGCGGCTCCACCGAGAGGGCTCTCGCGACACTTGAACCCTCGACCTGCCACCCTACATATCGGTGGTGTCAGATTGAGGGGGAGGAGATTTTGTAGGTTTTTTTTTTGGGGGGGGGGGGGAGGTGGGTGGGTAGGGGTAGAATTGGTGCCTTACTTTTGTCCCAATATTTAAGAGTATGGTAAGAGTGATCAAACAAGATGATAGAAACAAATCTACCCACCAGTACCCCTCCAGGTAGGCCTATGTGTTTTACATTGATTGTAAAAATTATTCTTCATATCCAATGAAAAACGAATGCAATAGTATAAATATAAATACATAACTCATACATTTTTGCTAAAACTTCAGTATGGACAGTGAGGGAGTAGGGAGGGAGCAGAGGGGCAGAGGGGTATTATGATGAGATCCTTTGTCTGTAAAATAGTTTTGGTTGATCAAATTTTTCGTAAATCTTTCACAAAGTATTCGTTCGTCACCATGAAATTTTCACAGCAGAAACCTTCTCAAGTATATTTATTTCTGGTACCATTGTGTCCTAAATTGAGGACAACTTCTAATCTAGTCATTTCTCTTACAACAGTCAGCTTTAGTTTTAAATGTCTTGATATTCATATAAGTTAGGTTCACACTATGTTACTAAAATTTAGGTTTAATTCGAAGATTTAAAGGCAAGGTTCACCCTGACATCAAGTTGGTTTTAATAAAAGCAGAACGATGAGAGAAACATATTGATGAAAGTTTGGTGAAAATCCACCAAAGAATAACAGAGTTATGAGGTTTCAAAGTTCTAAATTTGTGACGTCACATGCGAGCAGCTAATATAAATTCCATAAATTGCCATTTCTTAATGGTTCATGATAATTGAATGTGTTTTTTTTCATACAAGCATGTGTGAAATAATGTTTCTGATGATATATTGAATGCACGGGTAAAATCATTTTCAAATTTCTGAGAAAACGGGAATTTTACGGAATTTATATCACATGACATATAGGGAACTGCTCGCATGTGACGTCACAAATTTAAAACTTTGAAACCTCATAACTCTGTTATTCTTTGGTGGATTTTCGCCAAACTGTCATTAATATGTTTCTCTCATTGTTCTGCTTTAATTAAAACCAACTTGATGTCAGGGTGAAACTTGCCTTTAAATTTCGATGATTAGCTCGTAGTTTAGCCCTGTGTAGACGGACTGGAAAGTTAGCAATCTTTAAGTTTAGTCGAAGTTAAACAAGAGTTCTTATGGTTTACGCTCTATCCATGAGCCACAGGGGGTCTCCACTCATAGTTTCAAGTCGTGTGGACACGAACAAACCCGACAGTTAGCGTGACCACTCCGTGAACCTTGTGTCCCTTTAGGTTTAGTGTTTAGTGTACAGGAGTCATCGCGATACTTCCGGTTCTGAGGCTTAACCAACGAGTGGGACTCTCGCTCGAAAGTTAAATCTTAAAGATTACGTGTCGTGTGGACGCTTGTCGTAGTTTAAGGGGTACGCTCTAATCATTGACGATAAGCTAGCATCGATGATTAGGCTCCGTATTAACGTGGCTATAGTCACAGAACTCATCTCCACATCTCTTTACTTGAATATCATATTTCCCCCATGAATGCTCTTTGTTGATGCACTTTGTAAAAACACGATAAATGACATACTATAGTTAAAACATACTCAAAATCATTCAGCTAGCTGAAATCTAGACACTTGGAAATGTGCACGGACTCGATGAAATGTTACAACCCATAAATAGAAACCATCGCGGCAGAAGAAAATCGGCCATCTTCAAACCTAACCGAAATGAATAAGACTGCTTACAGCATTCCAGCGATGTGTGCGTAACTCCCCACGCTATTGTTTCAAATAATCAGCGCGGCCTCGATGAAATCTAAGCTCCAGAAAATACAGGTTCCGTCTTTCAGCGATCATAAAATTTCAACAATTTCCATAAAGTACAAGCCTGTAGCTGGGTATCGTTTTTTTTTTCTGTTTAACTTAGTAGTGTCTTTGTACTTTGGTAAAAAGGTCAACTATTTGATTGCGCTCTGTGCGCCTGTTACGGCTATAACTAGTGCTTTGTCCCAGATTTGTGCAAACTAGGGCACATTACCATTTTAAAGCTACAGATCTGCAGTTTCAAATAACGGATATGAAAATAAATATTTCACAAAGTATTTAGTAATTTCCATCTTTGCCAGCACAGCTGTATCATGACAAAGTCCAAATAGGTTATTGTTAAAGCAGAACATGAAGACATGAACCATGCGGCATCTACATGATTTTTTTTTGCATACATCACAATGTATTTGTCATCAATGCATTATTAATGTCAACTATGACTTTCATTTTACTCTCAAATGACACGAGCATCAGGAAACATATAATGAAGATGCATGGACATGTAAATTTCAGTAACACTAACCCCCCTCCCCCTACCCCCTTCCCAGGGAAAATATAGTCAAATATTTAACCATTTACAAATTAACAGGTTGGATTACAGCAAATGTTAATGTACAACTGTATGTTTTGGTGATTATTTTAAACATAATAAAAAAAAAAACAAATAAATAGACATAAATGTAGCAGGACAAAACATCAAGTTCAAGACAAGTTTTTGGCAATGTTTTTGTATCGTTTTATTACATTTATTACATTTATTACATTTATTACATTTGCCTTTTTTGTCTTTTGGTAAGAGTTGTATATACATGTACAAATATACATGTAGGTAAATGGTAACTGAGACAATACTATCTGTACCAGCATCAAAAGTTTAATCAACCAAAAGAAAACAATACAGCAGGATTCTAAACAAGCCACACCTCCAAAGGCATATGACCCCTCCCTCCTTCGTCTCCATCGTTTCATACGGAGCATTTCAACGGTTTTTAGCGACTGTTATTTTGTCAACCGCCTCCGATTTCAGCCGCGGGTTTTAGTCTGCGATTCGGGCCTCAATACACTCATCTCTCAGCAGCTCGTAACCTTTTGCAGCATGACAAGAAAAGTGTACTACTGAAGTAAATTGGCCATAAAAGCTACCTTGCCTGCTCTCAAGGTCACTTAGCTTTTGCCATTGATGGCTTTCTTGGTGGGGGTGGGGGTTTGGATGAGGGTGGAGTGGGGAGGGTTTGGGAGTTGGGGAGGAGTAAATAATAATTGGTAACTAGGGTGAATCATGATAAGAAGTGTACTACTGAAGTAAATTGGTAATAATCAGTTGCTCTCAAGGTCAGTAAGCTATTGATGTCTTTTCTGGGTGGGATGGGGAGGGGATGGGGAGTGGAGGGGATGGGGAGTGGAGGAGATGAGGGTGGGGTGGGTTTGGGAGTTGGGGGAGGAGTAAAACAATTGGTAACTAGGGTGGATCATGATAAGAAGTGTATTACTGAAGTAAATTGGCCATAAAAGCTACATGTACCTTGGGGTTGGGGGAAGGAGTAAAAACAATTGGTAACCAAGGTGGATCATGATAACAAGTGTTCTACACAAGTAAATTGGATATTAATTGGTTGCTTTCAAGGTCACTTGCTATAATTGCCAAAGTGATTAGACTACAAAATTCTAGTGAAGAGGAATGGCTGTTTCTGGGTACGCTGTCAGTCAACAACACACCGAATGGATCACGCGGCTGTGACACACTTGTATACAGTATGTCCTACAGCAATTAGCGAAAAATTCAACTGGAAGCTACTAGTAATGAAAGTACACATAAGCTCTGCCTCCCATGTTTTAGAGGTCAAACTGTTCATAGGAGGAAAACGCAACATGATTCGGGAGAATTGTGACTATAGAAAACACCTCTGGAGCATGATATGAATTTCGAGATTTAATCTGCAATCGCGCGATTCCAGTTTGCTTTCACCAGGTAAGAATACCGTAAATTTTACAATGATCGGTGATTGCAGTTATGTCCACAAATCATGATTTTGCCACGTTGCGAAAACGATGCTGGTCACAGAAGAATAATTATATCCCAATATATATCCCAATATATATCCCAATATATCCCCATGTATATCCCAATATATCCCAATATATATCCCGATATATGCCATATAGGCCTATATCCCAATTATATTTGCAATCACATTTTGGTCACCTTGTGAAATTGCCCTGGTCAAATTTGAATAGAGGATCATATCCCAATATATATCCCAATATATCCCAATATATATCCCAATATATCCCAATATATATCCCAATATATCCCAATATATATCCCATATATATCCCAATATATATCCCAATATATCCCAATATATATCCCATAAATATCCCAATATATATCCCAATATATCCCAATATATATCCCATATATATCCCAATATATATCCCAATATATCCCCCAATATATCCCAATATATCCCAATATATATCCCAATATATATCCCAATATATCCCAATATATATCCCATATATATCCCAATATATCCCAATATATATCCCAATATATCCCAATATATCCCAATATATCCCAATTATGTTTGCAATCACTTTTTAGTCACCTTGTAAAAACAATCCTAGTCAAATGGAATACAAGAATAATAGAATATATTCCACTTGAAGTCCAGGAATGAAGCTACCAAATAATTTCTTTTGACATGACAACAGATAAAAGAGGCTGCATGTAAGCGTAACAACGCTTCAATCAGTGCAAGCTTTTAAACACTGAGATAAGTATCTTTAAAATGGTCACCACATGTTCCTCTTTGGTGGGGGGGGGGGGTAGCCTTTACAACATTGTGGTGTGGCGTTTCCCTCACGCCATAAAGCCTCTGAGCCGAGTAGTTGATATCTCGTGCGCCTTAAAAAGAGACTATAATTATAATGCCTATTACACTCCTAGCGCACGAGAGATTGGCCGTTCACCCATAACCCTTTTCATTCTTGCAACTGACGAACAAACTAATTATATATGCAGGACAGATCTGCGAAGCTTATATGGACGATCATGAATTTCATTACATAATCGGTTGTTGCCCAATCCACGTTACGACCATTTCAAATCCCGCCACATACTAATATACTAGGCCTACTATTTGAAATGAAGCTATTTCCCGTAACACTAGAAGGAATTTGACTAAACTACATAATTTGTAAGTCATTGCAGAATACCTCGTAATTGCAAAATGTAAACGCAATCTAAGTCCGAAAGTAGATAGTCAACTGCTATAACACAGTTTCAGAAATCTATTACACCTCTGTAAACTGCGACGCGTCCATCGTCTAGTGCCATACATTGTACTGCGTGCAGTTGTGCGGATAATCTCTACGTGTGTACTATGCGAATGAATCGTGAAAGTCTGATTCTGATTGGCTGCAACCGTTGGTTGCAAATTTTGACTCGAAACAAAGGTTAAAATAAAAAATTCGATGCAGAATATCAAAGCTCGTGCTGCGCTCCCCTCGCTGCTTTTCACTCGGGGTAGCCGCGTTAGTCTACGTTCCAGACCTCTAGTGGTTATTCGCTGACGGTGGAAATATTAGCCCCGTAGCCTTGATTCAAAGCTAGGGGGGGGGGGGAGGGGTGTGTGGAAAATAAAGCGCAAAGTTTTGCCAAACCTCTACTTTTGGCAGTCAACCGTGAGCAAACATATGCTACGGCCTCTAAGATTGTATGCTTATGATAGTCTCGGTTCACCGACTACCCTTCGCTTCACTCACTTCGCCCTCATCTCGACCCGCATATTTTTTACGTTTTCCATCTTGTGAAATTCGTAAAAAAGAGCCTTCATCTCCACCTCAATTTGCTGCCCGTAGCATGTTGTTGTCATTATAGGGGGGGACTACAAACGACTTTCTGATTTGCCGAGGGAAAACGGACTAATAATCCGTTCCATTGCGTCTCCATCCCGCATTTGTCAACAGATTTTCTCCCTCCATTAACTAGGGGTCAAAGGTCGACTTGTGACACTACTGCTGAAACTCCCACGCTTTTTCTGAGTAAAACATATAGGCCCCCTATATATTTTTTCCTATCCTAGTAGGTGTACCTTTGTGTATGTGTGTGTGTGTGTGTGTGTGTGTGTGTGTGTGTGTGTGTGTGTGTGCGCGCGATTGTGTCCTCAGAGTCGGTATTCTGTTTCGTCCACGCCAGGGATGTGATCATAATAAATACGCTATACTCTTTCGAGTGTCTTGGAGATTATTCCAAAAAAACACCCTAACCCCCACCTCTACCCAACCCCTAATAATTTTCTAGAGATTGTTCCACCCCCCCCCCCCAATGACATACTCATCCCATAATGCCAACATGCTCTAAAGAGACCTCAATCAGTAGTACATGTCAGTAGCGTACGCAGGATTTTTCCAAGGGGGGGTGTTCATCCCGGGGTTCATCCGCGGCCAAATCCTAGGTCTATTTTTTTTCCCAGTCACGCCAGCTGCCGAAAACTCGCTCAGCGGGTGGGAAGGGGGGAAGGCGAAAAACAATTTCTTCCACATCCTAGGTCCAAAATTCAAACACCCCCATTTACACGGAAAAAGGGGGTGATTCCGTGAAAAAAGGGGGGTGTTTGAACACCCCAAACAACCCCCCCCCCCCCCCGTGTATGCGTATGGTACATGTAGATGAAACTTAATTGGAGTGATTATCTTTAATCTACCTTATGTCAAGATGCCTGTAATAGCCTCTACGTAAATTACTACCACTTAGCCAACTGGATGATTTTAGTATATACATTTGCATTTTTTCCTTAAAAAGGGTAAATAAAATTACATGTAGTTTAATTATTTTTCATTGATTTCTTCAAAATATGGAAGCATTTCAGAGTATGTTCAAATGCAAACGCAGAAAATTTTATTTTTCACCATTCACCCCAAAAGCCGAGGATACAGAGATAGAAGAGCTTCCATTTCAAGGGGAAGGGGAGAATGGATCCCCACACACACTGAATTCCAAATCATCCTAAAACAGTAAGTGACCCTGTGGTAATTCAGAAAATGTCTTGGAAAGTCTCCTACCAGTCAAAACAGCTAAACAGCCCAGGGGTGACCACGTCTGGGTTCTAATTGGCTATCAGCACTGGCTATAATGAGGGGTGTAACATGGCAAGAGAAGGGGAGGAGGGGGAGGGGAGGGGAGTAGGGTGGGTTGGACCACAAAGGAAGGTACCAAAAGAAATGAAGACAGGACAAAAAGAAAGAGAAAGAAGAGGCAAAAGAAGATGAAGAAGAAAAAAGCAATTGTAATAGCTCAATTGTGCTTTTGGTTCAGGTGAGTTGAAAAGAAGGAGGAGGAGGGGGAGGAGGGGGAGAAGGAGGAGGAGGAGGAGGAAAAGGAGGAGGAGACTAAGAACACAAAGATGATGATGAAGAAGATGATGAAGAAACATGCAATTGCAATAGCTCACTTGATTGGCTCAGTTGAGCTAAAAAGAAAAAAGAAAACGAAGATGGAAAAAATGATAAAGCAAATGATAAAGAAGAAATGGATGCATGAAAAAAAAACAGACAGAAGACAGAGGATGAGACGAAGAAGACAATACGAGAAAAAGAAGAAGGAGAAATAAAGAAGATGATGCACTACTTTTAAATGAGGATGGTAACCGACCAGAAAATCCTTGGGAAGGGAAAATATTCACCACAATGACACGAGGTTAACGGCGAGTTCCTTATGAGATATGGAAGTGATACCAACCACAGAGATGCTCATGAAATTCACATCAGCATTACATCCTTTGGTGAGATCTAATTGAAATAATAAAAATCCCGCTAGCGTGAACTATTCCCCTCCCAAACTAAACTTTCACTTAACATTCTGAGGGCGATTACGTCGAAAGGCCGGACACCCCCGCGATTGCCACTGTGGTAATACGACTGTGATGGTGGACATTGAGAAAATTAAAATCTTGTGGGATTTCGCCGCTAAGTTAGGAGATTAAATCGATAAGCCCCGAGAAATCTGTTGCCGTGTAGCTCAAACCCGACTATAAAATCTGGCTGTATCTGGTTTGGAACGATTTGAGTTGTGTGTACAGGCGGACAAAAACATTTGGCGAAGAATTTGAGACGTATACGGCGGACAGTGGATTGGTTTGTGCGCATCCTGAAAACTTGGCGAGATACAGCGAGTTTTGAATGTGAGAATTTATACCGGATTTACAGAACCGATCGGTTTTTCAGCTCTGCATGAATTTGAACGCGCCGGGCATGGGCAATAATACATTGAACTCTTGGAGGGTGTTGAATTCTGCTGGAAAAGAGTTTCAGGACTTTGTGCATTCTTTGAAAAACTAGCTGAATTGGTGTGCGTACTTAATGCACCATCCACAAATCATGGGATTTCTCACAGGACTTGTAGAGGCTTCATTCCATCTCTTTGTGGTCCCAGATGACTGGCTATAGAGTTTGCAATGAATCATACTTTTAACATATTTTTGGCTACATTTTTAGGTGTTTTTTTTTTGTTTCATTTTGTAAGTTTGATTTCCTTGTTACAAATATAAAAAAAAAATCCTCAGAAAAAGAAAGAAAAAGAAAAGAAAATGAAATTTATTTTCTACCAGGACAATGAATGTTGCAATTTCCTTTATTTTGTGGTAATTTCTTCTGTGCATTTAAAATGTTTATAAAAATGACAAAATTTCCAGCACATTCTGATCATGTACTTTACTCTAAATATTTGAGTCATCACTTTTTATAGAACTTTTTGCTTTCCAATTTACCAAACATTAAAATTTTATTTTAAAGCCAAAGGCTAACAATGACCACAGTTTAATAAATGTGAGCTACATAATCCTCCATGCTCCAAGTGTCTTTGATAAGGTCTAAAAATGAAGCCCTCAAAAAATTGTATGTCAAAATGATGATTTAGTGCTTAAAAAAAAGTGAAAATCTACAAGCATTCAAATTGACCGAATTCACTTGCCCATTTCCTCCCATAAACTTACTGTCTGTAGATCTAGGCTATTTTATTCTCCACCGGAGTAAAAATTGTTTATTCATGCACACCTTGCCAGTGGCAGCATAACTTTCAAAACCGTTGTATTCTCTACAGTCTTTATTTGTCCATTTGAACACTACTATGTAGCTCAGATATCAAAGTTTAACAATTTTTTAAATTGAAGCTCCACAATGTTAGCCTATTATTTTAAACTCATGTAGAGAAAGGGAGAAACATTGGCATGGTATTAAAAAAAAATGTTAGAAATTTAGTGGTTTTTAATGATCCCTTTTAAGTCACCTTTGCCCCTCGAACTACTACATGCCTCTCTTACCTCACTTTATATTCTTCCCCTACTTAGTGTTTGAGAACTGCTCCAATATTATTGATATATACATTACATGTATATTTCCTGCTTTAATATCCATGCTCGGCTCGTAATTTATGAGTGGCCGCACGACCTAGATTTGGCAATAAGGCCACAACATGTAATTTTAGTTGTTTTACCCTCATAAACTCAGACACAGATTGCCATAAACCCCCCCCCCCCAAAAAAAAAAAAAAAAAACCAAGTGCGGGGGCATGTATGTTATGAACAATGATTAACAAAACTTGCTGGTATTGGTTCAAATTATGTGCTTTAAAATTTTACTTTAGTGATCAATTCATTACTTGAGAAACTTGAAACTCAAATACACTTTACTCAGCGTATGAATTGTACATGATGGAATATGTCGTCAGTATCGAACCAGAATGGTGCTATTTCTATATGTTTTGTTCAGCAACATACATGTAGCACCATTCTGGTTCTATACTGACAATGTGCAAGTCTTTCAAACTTGTGAGATTTTTGCAATTAGGACTTTGAAATGGACTTTATTCTGTATGTATGTGTATGTGTTCTTACATGAATTGTTGCTACTTGATTTTCACACTTGATTTTATTTCTTTATTCATTGATTTATCTATTTTTTCATTCATTTATTTGTTCATTATTTTAGCAACCATTTATTTCTTCAATACAGAAGTTGCCCCCAAAAAGTCTTACATAAAAGGATTACAAGTATATAACAAGTACATGTAAGTCTGTGTATGTATGTATGTATGTATGTATGTATGTATGTATGTATGTTTGTATGTATGTATGTATGTATGTATGTATGTATGTATGTATGTATGTATCTATCCATCCATGTACTGAATGTATATTGATGAAAATGAGTTTACACATTAAATCGAAGTTTGACATTTATTAACAAATAAAACATCTTTCTGTATGAGAGCTAATGTTATTTTCAAATGGTGACTATTTGAGAATAACAATGCTTTCCTTAAAAGTAAAAAGAATTAAACAAAATAACTGGCCACCATTACAATGAATTTATCATGGAGAGAAGTACGCACACAATAAGTTGTATCATTGAAATATACCAGGGGCTCCCCATTTGCTCGATACCTTCAATTCATGCACATCATGCTATTTGTGAATGCCTCAATTATAATTCGATCAGCTTCCAGCCACTTATAAATGATCATTATGATAATGAAATCCCAAAAGACTACTCACAGTAGTACACCAATATCAGAAATGCAAGACTTTTCATTTTTCTGCCCAACAAGTGTGACAAAGGCCTTCCCAATATTGGCCGCTCCCTTTGTTATAAGTTAGCCAGGCATGACTAACCAGCGAGGGAAGCCCCTTCTGTATTTTCATTTTTTTTCTTCTCTTTTCTGGGGTTTTAATTTTTTTTCTTGATGATGTCTCACCATATGACCACAGATCTGGTAATGTTATTAATGTCCAAGGTCTGCAACTGCTACCAAAACACACCCCTGCTGGTTGGGCAGGCTGTCCAACCAGCCCCGCAGCCAGTCAGGCAGGCAGGCTGGTAGGCGGGCAGCCTGCTAGTCAGCTGGTGAGCCATGAACGAACGAACGAACGAACGAACGAAGCCGAGCGAGGCAATCCACCATCACTCAGCCTCAATTGATTGGGGGAAAGTGAGAGCGGTAATATGATTTATTACGGGTACATACAGCCAGTGAGGTAGTGTAAGGCAGCTACAGAACGGCATGGGTACGGCGAAACTCCGCTACCA
>JZLH01S0248425.1:102940-118186 GCA_001188425.1 Eucidaris tribuloides
AAAAACTCATTCATCTCAATCTGGAATTGCTAGCATCATCATAAATGACTTGAGCATTACAGAGCAATCCATCAGCATCATTTAGCACATAAATGATTCACTAATTGGTCTTCATGAATTTGTTCTAATCGGCAGTCAAATGTAATCATTCAAATTCTTGTTTACAGACCACTTAGTTTGAAATGACATGACCTAAATCATAGAATAACAAAAATACTGTTATTACCAATTCATGTTGAGCAGAAATGCAGAAATTATAGTTCCTCCTGTTTTCTTAGATACACCTATACTATCAAATAAAGTCCGGAAAATCACACGATGTGAAACTTTTCCATAACTTCAAAATAAGTGAAAAATAAAAAAAAGTAACCACCCCCAAATTTTCACCATAGGAAAGTTACATAATGAGATCTGCTGTCTGATAACTTACAAATCACAATAGGTCATTGTAAACAATTTTCAGTAGGTTTGATGTTAATTGTACAAAATAAATGAAAAGTTGCTTGATCAGTGATCATTACATTGCACTTGGCCTTTAAATTGTAATCGGTACTTTGCGTAGTTACAATATCCAGAATGAATATGAGTACATAACTTTGAATGGTACATTTCACTTCTAATCGGTCAGAACTGGGGGAAAAAAAATTGTAATCCGAACCCTACGGCGAGTCGTCCTGGTTTCTGCAATGTAAGTTCATACATCACCATTACTTTTGATAAATCCTCGTTCATTCATTTTTCTCCACAAGGGGACTTTCACGTAATACGCAGAATTTACACGAAAACATGCACGACTTATGCAACAAATAAATTGTACTGTTCTGTTCTGTTCCCCTTAGGAGAAACCATGTCGCATACAACAAACATCATGAAACAAAAATTTCTCTCTGCGAATTTGGGTCATAGCACGGTACACAGAACAGAAGCTCTAACATATATATATTTTTGGTGTCTTTTAACATTTTTCATAAATACTACGCGTTGCTTTTCCTTTCATGTTGTTATTTTGTTTTGTTTTGCTTAGTTTTTTCTGGTCAGGTGGGGGGGGGGGATTTCTAGGTTTATTATTCAATGCTTGAGTGCATCAAACAAAATGAGACATATTGTAATAGTGTCCTTATTTCATTTTCAGTGACGTCCACAAAAGAAAATGTAAGAAGAAAAAAATTGGTGAAAACATCAAGACAAAACTTGGGCAAAACAAATTGCAGGCGAGGCTCAAGAGTGATTTGTGCGATGAATTCCCGCGGCTCCATTTTTTAGCGACTACAGCCCGAAGCAGAAAATATCAAACTTAATGAAAGACAAATAAGGTGAAATTAAACAGATAGATAAAGAAAAATACACCTAACAAGTTTCATCATCAAGCTGACTACGGTTCACAGAATTCAGAAGCAAAAATCGTCCGACTAGACGTCAGCAATTTGACAAGACACAGAAAAAAAAAAGATTTTAAGGTACAGGATCTCTTTTACAGACCTACAGAAACATGACAAAACATCACTTTATCCTTTGGATACATATATGAAAGACATGTCTGTGAAATCTAAAGATCAGCAATTATCAAAAATTTGAAAAATTCACAAAAAAACTAATTTTTATTTACTAATCTCTGTGTGATGCTCACTAAACTGAGTCAGTACAGTAGCAATATTTCAGTGTTTATTTTTTGGTTTATGAATACTAATCTGCATAAAACTAGGGTCATGTACACCTGTAGCAAAGATGTAGACTACACATTAAAAGGGAAATGAAACCCAGACATCTTACTGAATTCAGAGAGTACAGAACAATACAAGATGGAAAATAGTGAAAGTTTGAGCAAATTTGGTTGAACAGTTCAAGAGTTATGATTGTTCAAACTTGATTTAATCCTTGTTATGGAGGATCCTTTAATTGGCAACTCTACCCACTTTTCAGATGAAAGTGTGGAGAACTTCCCATTGGATTTGTACACAAATTTTCAAAAATTTGCAGTTTTCTAAAGTGTCAGTTGAGAAAGTGTCTAAATTCTTTCAGAAAAACATGAAGAACACACAAGACCAAATCAGATATTTGATAAAAAGTGAGAATAAGTGAAAATTTGTGTACAAAACCAATGGAGAGTTCTCCACACTTTCATCTAAAAAGCTGGTAGAGTTGCCAATTTAACAATCCTCCATAACAAGGATTAAATAAACTTTGAATAAACATAACTCTTGAACCGTTCAACTAAATTTGTTCAAACTTTCACTAATTTCCTTCATGCATTTTTCTGTAGTCTCTGAATGCAGGAATGTGTCTGGGTTTCATTCCACTTTAAAATTTGCAAAATAATAATACACGTATTTCACAGATCATACATGTACGGGTGTACTAGTAATTTAGGTACAAACTACATGTATAAAACAATTCAATTCAAACCCTAACGGTCACTATAATTATACCACATCTGAATTTCTAACTCCTCGACTTTGCTTACAGGTAAATAGCATGATTGGGAGTATTTCTCATCTTGGGCTGAAACTACTCTAAAATCAAGTAAAGAATGTGAGGATTCTGCTGCAAAAATTTCTGTCACTATCCCTTGTGGTAGTCTGTCAAATCTGTTGTGTGGCTTTCTATGGTATTGATTTCTATCGAGGCTCGAGAGAAATAAGATATTGGTATGATCATGCTTAATTCTCCTTAAGTAAACAAATTAGAGATAAATCCTTCCAGCTGGGAGATCTACTCCAGCTGGTGTATAGTCGGTATATATTTCAACTCATTTTGGTTCTTGAGGCATTTTCAAGTGTTCCCAATCATATCACTAACCTTTACAGTTAGTATAATGTACATTTTCTTATACATTTACACAATGCTAATTTCAAGTCTTGCCAAAGAGATCCACAGTCATTCTAAAGATACAAATGGATAACGAAGGAGTGGATTATACTGGTTGCAAAATTCTAGGGGACTGTTTATTGATGTACTATATTTCTGGGGTATAGTTCACTATCTCATCATATAACAGAACTCACCATTGATAGCATTAGCATGTGCAGATATGGGCTTGATAGAGGAAAGCTGATTTTAAAACATGCATGATACTGACACTAAAGACAATTGAGATAATGATTTAAGTGATTTATTTGAGGTGGGTTCATGAAAAAAAAATCAACAATAAAACAAGTTATTGACGCATTGTAATGAAAGGAATTCCCATGTAACTACATCATATTACAAATGCATGAAATGATATCTGACTGGTCAATAGGCCAGTGCAATGAAAGACATTACAACAACCATATTATAAACTCAAACACAGATGTATAGAAAAAAAACGTGAAGAAATGTTTTTAAATTATATGAATATATTATCAAGAACATGGGAGTACCTGATCTGAAGGTACTTGAGCGAAAAATGAATAGATTTCACCAAAAATACCGCAATAAGGGAAGATTATGATCGAATGAGGGAACAAGGGATGGTAATAATCTATAGATGCGTTCTCTGGACAATTGGCTTTGGTTGGGTTCGTCGTTTAGCGAATCTTGCATTTCATTTCTGGTGAGAGTTAATGACTACTGCTAATTTCCGTCGAAAAATCAAGAGTAATGGCAGCAGATCTTTCCCCCTAGAGAGACAATGATCTGGTCCACTGTCTCTATGAGTCGCCAGGTATTCAATATCAAAAGATGGTATGATCGATTCCCATTTGGGGGGTGAACCAGGGCTGGGTTAGAAAAGTTATTGAATTTGCGGGAACAGAGATAAATATTTGAGAACTCGTGAAACAAATTAAATTCAACACAAGTACCTGGTTGGGGGCAAGATTTCTGCTCAAATAAATTAATTCTAACATTAAAGGTTTCACGATCTGTCACAAGTGAAATTAATTAACCTCATTTGCATTTCTTTGATGTTGTTCTGATTAAAATTTAACTGGAACATTCCGAGAACAACCATTCTCATGCACAATTTGACCAATAAGCTCACTGGTACAAAGGCATATCACATTTTTTTTTTTTTGGGGGGGGGTGGGGGTAAGGAGGGGTTGCAAACTGTGACATACAATTCAATCAGTTGGCCACACCAATAACAAAGGAAGAACTGGCAATGAATGGATAAATAAATATGCCTTCATAACAACAATTAGTTGGCAAATTGATCACTGGGAAAAGTTTTAACAATCAAAGTTTTTGATCATTTGTAAGAAGTGGAAAATAATTTGTGAAGAAAAATAACTCAGTCATATACATGTACATGTACATAAAGATGTGTAGACAAATATATCATGTATGACTTCCACTGTGAACTTATAATCGGTTTTCTGTGGTTGAGAAGCAATAAGTCATTTTGACACCTATTACCAAACTAAGAAGGATTGCAAAACATATGGTACATTTTTCCAGGGTATTTTTTTTTCTGTCATTTTTTTTTCTGTTACAAAGGCATATTTCCAGTTGGCTTTACTGATCATAATTGGTTTGGACAACTGGCTGGGAGGGGAAAAAAATCTTGACACAGGGATACAAAGAAATAGGGACCAACCCCCATAGCGGGTCATTATGCCACCAAATATGGTAGGAAAAAAAAACTGACATCAAATTCTTGGCAGTGGTGACAACTCTTTGATGCTAACAGGGGCAGCCTGCATGGCAGGGAGCCACACCAGGGGCATAACAGGGACTTTTGCAAGTTGGGGGGGGGGGGGGAATCGAACTTACTCTAAACTGTCCACACCCAAAACTTGTTTTAGGGCATGATGCAAGTATAGCTGACACCGGACACTGAAAATTAAAATCAATATTTTTTCCCCAGGTTCTGTGGGGATTAGAGTACAGGGAGGGGGTGGGAGGGGGATTTGGACCCAGGAACCCCCCTATCTGCACCACTAAGACAAACTATCCTGGAATAACTTGCAGTGGAGGACTTCCACTGGTCTGATCACATATATTCACCTAGACCGTGTTCACACGTAGTTTGCAGGTGCAAACCCTTGTCCGTCGTACTACGCAAATCAGGGTCTGAAAAATCTGTGCTGCAGACTAGTACACTGTACTTCCACAGGCCCTGTGCTATAGCTGCTCTGGACTACAAGACCTTACCAACAAGATTAGTCTTGGCTCAAGGCACTGTGGAATTTTAAGGGCCAAAATAAAGTCTGTGCCTGCAGACTAGTTCACATGGTGAAAAACTCCTGATTGCAAACACGATTACAATCATGGTGATTAGAGTTACTGAATATAGGCCTACACACAACAAAAAAAAAGTCTTCAAGGAAAACATAAGATTTCAAAATTCTAGTGCAGAGGCATGGCTGTGTTCAAAATGGCTATTGTGTGTTATCAAAACAGGAGAATCAGTGAGTGACCATTCTAGCTTTTTTTCCCCCATGGGCCGCTGTTGTAGCATTTTTTTTGGTCCCCAGGACATTAATTAATGTGCCAGAATGGATCTACATATGTGACTATCACCTCAGCCATTATCAGGAAAGCAGAGAAATACGGCTGCAAAGATAGTGCTCATTCATGCGAAGCAGGAGGCCTTTGACAATCGTTCCGTACAAAGCACAGTAAAAGTAGTCACTTTCCAAAAGAGAACTATGGATTGGACAATCCTTTTTGTCTCTTCGAATCACTGTCAATGAATAGGCCGTAAAAGTAGCTTTGTGGTGATACCAAAATTATTACAGGGGAACTTGACGATGCTGGATAACAAGCAATTATATTTAGGGTTACATTATGGTTAATCTTACGATCTGAAGATCGGATTCAGCCAATATTTTGAAGCTCCCGTAAAAACATGGTAAAGTTCAATTCAAGAAAAAACAAACTTCTGAATCACTTCTGGCCCTCAAATTTGGACAGATGAAAGATGAGCGTATGTACTTTTAGGAAATATCAAAATCCTAGAATCAACTTTTGCAATCCAACTCGACTATTTATCGCATTTACACAAAAACTTCCATTGCGACTTATTGATCGATTTGTGGTGACAGGTCACATATATTTTGTATTTATACAAACCTGTCTAAAGTTTTGAGTTATGGGGTGTTATTTGTCCATTCAAACAATATCACATACATGTAGGGGTCAGAAATTTAAGTTTGACAATATTGTTTTTTTTTTAATGAGGTTTGTCCTGTGTTAACGGTTAGCCAATATGCGTTTAAAATGGAGGAAAACATTCAGCTTCAAAATAATGCTGTATAATCACAAAGATCAACAACAGTTATGTTTAATAAAAATATATCAATACATAAATATTCTAGCAAATTTTCATATTTCGTATGATGGAAAAGGAAAGGTTTTGCCTACTTTGGTGAAATACACGTATGTGGCATATGAAAAAGCATTTAGGACTTGTAAGTACATCATTTCTTAACCTGACAGCTGCAGCTAGCTTTGCCAAACGAAAACTAGCAATAGCAGGTTTAAAGTTTTACGCTCCCGTAAAGCGAATGTCGGCAGGGTTAAGAACACGGCTTGATAAGTTAATTTGGCATGCCACAAATTCGCTGTCACATCTTCAACATGTTAAACATTTTGCGGAGGGAGCGGGAGCGTACGGGTCGGTCGAGGTAGCCCCAGGTGTAAGACCCTGCTGTTAGGAGGGAAAATGTTGCCTAAATCCGAAGGGATCAGGGTGGAATCATGACCAGCCTTGCTGTTCTTTGAAGAACAGAGGATAAAAACGAACGAGAGAAAAAAAAAATCCTCACATCCAGTGGCTCATTTAGCCCCCAGCATGTAAAATATGGTTTCATGTACGAGCATTTTTTTGGAGACTTGCCTTGGATTACTTTATCAAGTTTCCACCCTTTTTTCAGCGGTGGTAAGAAAACTTTATTGTCTAGAGCAACAAATTTGGTTCCTGTTTTAGTTTAAAAACGAAGGACAAAATGTTTTCATCGTTGGTTGTGTCAATTATCTGATTATGAATTTCAAACTGGAAAGCCTACTGCCTCCGCATGCTGCTTTTATAATGCACTGCAGATTCATCAATATTTTTTCAGTTCAGCACAGCTATGAGGCTTATAGTGTAATAATGATCCACGGAAGATGTGACTTGTTTGTTAAGTTATGAACGAAATTGTCAATAAACGTTAAATTTCACCCACCATGAATTTATTGATTTTTTATCTCTATGGATCTACCATCATCAATGACCTGTGAGGGTAGGGGAAAAGGGGTAACACCCCCCCCCCCCCAAATTAAAAGAACAACTGTTTTTCTTAATCCTAAGCTGACAACTAAATTCAGGCCTAGCTTGTTATGATTTTCTCTTTCAATTTCCTACCAGATTTAAAAACAACAAAATAATACACCTAATAAATTTGTGGAATGATTCATCAAAAAAAGAGCTGCGGTGCTATAAAAAGGACAGTGTGGTAACATGTATTAAGCTCAACAAGTGGGATTATGGCCTTTAAGCCTCTGCATGTGTCACGATGCCGAATGAGTGAGTAGATTTCAGATGCTCTACTTTTCCCAACTCCCTTCAATTAAATCCTTTATTCTGTCACTCACTGTGCCGATCTTTGCACTATATCTTAATATGTGTTTTCCCTCAAAGCCGTTTATACTCATATCGCTCTCCAGCCCCCCTCTCTTCTCTTTCCCTGGCCAATAATGCGATTGTCTCGCAAGATTTTTTCTGCACCAAACTATTCATATTCGATCACTCTGCGTGACATTTTCGCCAACGCTTTCTCATATTTTCAGTAGGAAGCTGTATACAACCCCTCCTAGACATTTTTGTAAATCTCAATCGAATTCTATAGTTTGACATTTCCATTTTATTATTTTAATGCCGATGTCTGTTACAGGTAGGGCCTAGATAGAAGAATTTAGGACCTCATCATGGTTCAAGTATAGAGTCATAAAAATTTATGATCCAATCATAAAGAATATCAAAGTAAATGACATTAAAAAAAATAAATTTCAGAATTGTGTTTGAATATTTTTGAAAAGATGCATGCTAAAGGTCTTCAGTGTCCGCTCATCACAGCGCATACAAAAGCCAAAAACAAATACAGAATAAATGGGGAATACAAAATGAGAGAAAAAAGTGATTTGTTTTTGGTTTTATCATTAGTGTAGGCTCCATTGTATATGCTCTGATGCATGCACACCAAAAAGCTTTAGCATGTTGTCTGAAGTCTATCGGACCAACTGCCTCTGCCCACAAAAGAGCAACATTATAATTCCCATTCCTGTCTCTCCAAAACTTGTCAATATTTCCAAGGAATAGATTGATGCAGTTACGAACATAAAAACCTCACATCTAATTTTGAAAGAATGTATTTGTCCACATCAATGTCGCGTGATTGGAGAATTCATCGAATTTCACAACCGCACGGCCGGTCTTTTTTAAACCGCATGACCATACAATCCTTGACAAGAACTGAGAGACCGTCTAGTAAATTGGATCTGTTGTACAGTACGTACATGTATATAATGATGATGATACCTAAGATACGCTTTACAAAGTATTTGAAAACACAATTCTACCAACCGAGGAAATCCAAAACCTGAAAACAGCAAGCAGGGGCCTCTGGGACAAATGCCCAACGAAATCACATGAGGGAGAGCCACATAAATGCAAACCACTAAATTAATGAAAAATACACTGCAATACATTGACAATATACATGTAACACCACGTCTACATTTTAACAGATGTTTGAGGTAAATGACAAATCCCATTGAAATTTCACCTGATGGATTTATCTCACATCTTGGTACAATTTCCATTTAATGGATTAACAAATCTTACATTACCATTTATTTTGGGAGGCTACACAATTTTCTTTCAATTTTTTTGTTTCAGAGGATTTTGCTTTAGCTTAATTGAAAATTAATTGTTTTAAGAGATTATTTTCTGGGTTCATTTTTGTTTCAGAGTATCAAACAATAATTCTATGATAACAACTTTGTTGTAGGGGATTAACAAATGGTATAATAAAGTTTTTGTATAAGGGGACTACAAAATCTTATGGAATTTTGGTTGTTTTGGGCAAACGTTGAAGTATAAATCTACTGAAAGAATTATAATGGCTTTAGGGACTAGTCTCATAATGTTCATTTTTGTTTTGTGGATTAACAAAATGTATGATAAGAGTTTGTTATGTACAATTAACAAATCTCTAAGCATGTTTGTTTTGTATAGTTTTAGGGGACTATAAACAATCATATGGGAAGATAACTAACAAATTTCATGTTATGTCTTGTTTTGTTTTAAAGGATTTAACACCTCTTTAGGGATTAACACATCTATAAGGATTAATACATCTTTATGGATTTTTGTTTTGAACATATCAATATATCATATCCAATCATATATATAATTTATCAACATTATGCATATTTGCTTGACTCCTGAAATCTTATTCAAACCAGTATAAAAGAACAACCGTTCGTAAATCTAAATTTGTCAAATTTTTCATCATGACATCATAATTTTATATTTTAAAATATTCATTTTTCATTGCCACACTTGCATTCTTGTTAACTGCACATTTTCTGCTAAATGCTCCAAAACTCAATCCTCCATTTATCTTGTCAGTTTCTATCTTTTATACCTATAGCTATATCAATCAATTCAATTTCATATAGTATTACAATAATTAATCTGTACCAAATTCATTTAAACTGTTGTCAACAGTCATCTTATATGTTCTCATCTGTTAATGTGTATAATGTATTTTGTATCTATGTTAAATATATTTTCTACTTATATTGTTCATTTGTATATTGTAAGTGCGAACAAACAAAATTTCCATATTATTGGACAATAAAGACGAACTTATGAACTTAAATGTTTAAGGTCGGAAAATAGTGATATATTTGTCAGTTGTGTGCTTCGATATTAACTCGTTGAAGACTGAGAATGAGATAGGTATCTTGGGCTGGGGTCGATGGAGAATACAAGTATATTTTAAAGTGAACTCAAATCACCTCCAGTGGGTTAAAGAATACCTTGTAGCGAGACACTATACAGTGCTGCTACAAAGATTTCTACATTACAATGCAAAAGTTCAACAATTGTAGGAATATTATATTTTGTTGGACCTGAAACCAATAATGTTATGAATGAGTTTTTTTTTTCCTCTTTCATCAGAGCATCTCGCAGAGAAGCTATCTGCCAGGAAGCCGAGCCAGGAGGTCACCCAAGGCCGCGGCTGCAGCTCACACGAGAAAAGACCCGGGACGATAATCGGCAGGCACTTAGCGGGGTCCGGGGCAGGCCGGGGATTGGCGGCGGGATTTGTCGGGGGTTTGAACGCGGCGGTGACGAGCCCCCAGTCTTTGAACTCGGAGCGAAAAGTGGAAGAAAAAAAAAAGAAGGAGCTGATGCCGAGAGAGCAAGCCAGCGAGCAAACAAGATGAGGAGAGATGGAAAGAGAGGGGGAGAGAGAGGGAGAGAGTCGGGGATCGCGTCCGAGTGATTGATTTTTCACCAACAGGTGTGCGGCACGCGGGATTATCCGCTGGGTCTTTGTCGGTGGCGTAAGTGGGTAGGTGAGAATTAGGGGAGAGGGTATGTGAAGGGTCGGAGGCAAATGTGACTCTTACAAAGCAGCGAGTGAGATGTAGAAATTCATATTAAAGTCCAAGTATAGTTTTGATCCAAAATAAAACCTTCTCATCAATCTTTCACAAAATATTCTGTTGTCATCCCAGACATCAGAAAACAACATCACACCTACTGAAAATTGTTCATAGTGACAAATTATGATATTTAAACAGTACAGATCCATTTTGACCTTCATTAGCTCTGCTAATTCCTGGAATCAGTTTAAGAAATTGTTAAAACATACCCTTTCCCCAAGTCATAACAGAGTGACATTTCTGTAAACACAGTGATTGCACTATGAAAAGCATGCCAAATAATCATCATCATCATCATCATCATCATCATCATTACCACTATCCTCCTCCTATGCATTATCACCATCTTAACTCTTTGCTGCTGACTTAATTCTCAGGGGATAATAATGATGATTGTTAGTTTGATATTTTCTTTAAATCTTGTTTTCCTTATTGCACCATTGATATTGGAAATTATTCTACGTTACTTATGCATTATGGCCATTTGTTAGCTTTTCTAGTATAAACGTAACAGAGAAAACTAATTATTACGATTCTTGAATTTAATTGTACGAATGTGCAAAATTGCAACATTAGCGTGCAAAGGGTTAACGCGATAATTATTTCAGAACGGGTTTCAGCAGGCACTAAATTTGAAGGGACTGACACTGTCACAAATGATGAAGGAAAGAAAAATGGATAATGCTCGGCTGCACAATATACAATGAATCATTATTGGCTGATGCACATAAAGGTTGTATAACTCGCTGAATCTTCACAAAAAAATTAATCCTCTCCAAAACTGCTAATTATCACGTGATATACCCCCACGATCTCCACATTGCCCGGCCGATGCACCCGACATGTGATGTAAAAAAAAAAGAACACACACCAAAAAGAACTACCTCGATTCCCCCTCTTGCAAGTGACACCAGCTCCGGCTCCCGGCTACACTCGGCCTCGGGCTACGACAACATGGACCGAATTCATAATCGCGGCAAAACGAAAAAAAAAAAAAAAACTGGCAAAACAGCTACACGTGGGCTATCTACGGCATACAGCTTTACAGTTTAGAGCATTAGTAGCCGACAGCTAAATTCGGACCGTCACTTGTTTGCAAGCCGCGGCGAGGTTATTAAACTCCTCTCTAGCGGAGAAGCTTCCGGGGGGGCACCACAAGGGGCTGAATGCGTGTATGCACCCCTGTCAAACTTTAAAGTAATACTCCCCTTCTTTTATATACTCAGAACATTTAAATGTAGTTAAAAAGTATGGCTGGAACTTCTTTAAGCACAACATACACCTGAACGAAGTGACCGTATACTATACGATCTTAAAAAACGCATCAACAACCCCCCCCCCCCCCTTTAAACCATATTCCAGCCGACTCCATGCCTACAATTTACTCTTCACTGCTGTACGTGGCTCAGAAGCTCCGAAGTGGGGCTTGTTAGCGGGTCGGTGCGTGTGGTAGTGGTTACGGCTTTTTTGTAAGCGAACAGCATTCCACAAAATGCATCCAATGCGTGAAAAAAAAAGAGGCTTGAACTTCCTTGAACGGCTGAGCGTTAAATTTCATTAGAACCTCATCACGAAATGTGGCGTGGTATGATGAAAGGTTGACGCTAGAACATATGATGGGCTCCATAATAGTCTTGTCCACATGGCACTTTTATCTTCAGTGATTACAAATACAAACTTTGCCCTGAACAACACATTTGTTCACATAATGTAGCTTACCATCGATGGTAAAATTTCGAATGAGCACAGCTTGATGATAAAGTCCCAGCATGCTACAAATTTTCCATGCATGGCTGCATTTTACTGGGATTTTAGACAGTGTGGCAGGGGTCAAGCTTTAACAACAAGTTTGTTGATAACTTCGTTCACACTACCACTAAGTCTGACATTACATTAGTAGCAACCCTCTGTTAATCAGCTATCTACGACTTACTTTAAGTTTAAATCCCTGGGAGATCTCTTATCAACGAAGGTAGCTAACAGTGTGAACTTAACGACATCATCCAGGCAACGGAGGGAGCGAGAGAATTCTGAAGACAGCCCAGAGCTATTTTCCTACTAAATCTTTGTGTTGTTATCAGCCAAGATCATTGCAGATTTCTAACTGCGTATTAAGTCCATTATTATTCTTTGCTCCAATATTTGAAAAAAATAATAAAAAAAACGTTCATCTTGTGCCTGAGGGAGAAAACAATTTCATGCATGCATACATGCATGAGTAAGCTTTTTCATTTCATAAAAGAGGAAAACAAAACTGTAAAAAGCAGAACAAATAGCTATTTTCTCTCCCCCTCCCCTCTTTTTAACAAAATTGTTCATAAAATCAGTTGCAATCTAATTGATTGGCAGCTGTATAGTTTAATATATATGCACATGTACTTCAAAATATGGTAAACTATATTTCAAACTAAAGGGGGGGGGTTGACTGTAAAAAAATAAACTGAAGTGTTCACAAATCAAAACATATTTATCTTGACTTGACTGCCAGTTGGTAATATTTGCACTGAGTGGAAATAAGGGACTATAACTGTTTCTCTCTTTGCTTATACTTCCAAAATTTGGTGATCCTGCACCTTTCTACCTCTCTCTGTCTCTCTTTCTGGTATAATTTCCTCTTCAATATTCAGTCCCTTCATCTCCATCGGTTCTTCCCCCTCTAAAACTGTAATAGTTTCTTCCAATTTTCCTTTGATGAAAGTTAAGAATTTTGGCAAACTCCATTTGGCTATGGGGGATGCACCTTAGTATTTGCAAGAGGGACAAGGGGTGAGAATTAAAGCATTCTGTTTCACCAGGTGTTGGCCCCAGCGTATCGCAACCTTGATCTTCGACAGCGTGTGAATAAAGAAGCGAATACGGTTAAATAAAATATGAGTTTGGGATAAGATTTCATTGGAGTCATATAATTCTACCACCATGACCTTCTAAGACAAGATCAGCTTATCCCCTGAAATGTTTCCCGCGAAAAAAAAATACTTTTCAAAAACAAAACGAGGCTTCTAAAATTTAATAACTTTATATATGATTTGTACTGACAAACAATATGACCTCACAGAAGTTATGTTTTTGTCCCCACGGAAAACAAAGAAAATAGTAAAACAAATAAATAAAAAGGATTTATTGTGGCAATTCTCTTGCTCTAAGAAATTCATAAAAAGGCTATGAAATGTACCTTTACATGACATCACATTAAACTGAAGTTATGTGATTTTGAATTCTGTTTACGTCACCTCTATCAATATCAAATTAACCCTCAAAAACTAAAGAAGAAATGAGAAGTTGGCCACAAACAGATTACCTATCTATTTGTTTAGCCTTAGATTGTCAAACTCTATGAAAGCAGAAATAAATTTCCCCAAAGAAAATTAGTCTGATATTGTTTTTTCACAGAGTACAAACTGCATGAGATGGGACAACTCTCGATAGTTTGGGCCTCACTTTCCCACGAACTAGAACTACGAGAAGTCTTTGGAGTTTTGCCCCCAGAAGATGGTTTTGTGCAATGGGGGAACAATCCACAGAAACTTTCTATGATGACAATAAAAGATGTTGTTTGGAAAAAGTAGAAATGTCAATATGTATTACCATTAGAACATCTGCACAGTTATATGAAAGTATGGAATTTACTATAATTCTTTAGTGACTCATCTTTTTTTTTCTTTGACAAATTGCATAGTTCTACTATTATACCCAATCATTACCCCACAAGTACATGTATGTAACAACATTTTTGCTTGTACACCTGTACTATATGCAGTACCACTTGACCATTACATGTATTTTCTATGTGTTTTATATGGAAAATCCTGGAATAAAATAAAACGGTATCAATTCTGAACATTTATAATGAATTCTACTTTTTCCTCATTGGTCTCACAAACACTAAATACACAGGATCTGTGTGTACATTGCAAAAGTTCCAAAGACCTACAGATCTACTGTTCAGAGAAGCATAAGGCATTTCACTTCATCAACAAATCGAGAAGAATCTTTTCAGCAAAAATATTCTGGAATATTCCCACTGCAAAAAAAAAAAAAAAAAAAATAACTGTAGCTGTACTTTATTTCAAATTTGATACACTAAACATTCCATTTCTTTGATTTCCAAACCATAATTCTTTATCGTCATGCTTGTACGGAACAGGGGAACTGCGTTGACCGACGGCAGACTATTTGGAAACATTTTGAGGTATAGTAATACATTTAAAAAGTGTTGTCAAAAGATTAGATGACATGTCTAGATATTGTTCTAATGTGGATAAAATTCCATTTTATCAGAATAGCAGTCTACAAGATGACCATCCATAGTAGATTTCTTATATTTTTGGAAAAACCTCATCTGTAAGATCTGCAGATGACAGCGAGGATATTTGAAGATGGTAACATCCTACAGACATGACTTTGAAGAAGTGGGCAAAAGCGACATACACTTATGACTTTTTTTTAACTTGACAAATCAGGAAATGTTGATAAAAATATGGGGGAGAGGTGAGATGTACGTAATGCATTTCTACCTTATTGAGTCAAAGAATAAAGAAGTCGGATCAAAATTATTAACTCTTAACATGCTGAAGTCGCAGATCTGCACCAAATAATACACATAAAGCCCATAGAGGTGCAACTCCTCTGGCATGTTAAGAGTTAAAACTAAAGTTTAGTATGAGG
>JZLH01S0248425.1:127707-140169 GCA_001188425.1 Eucidaris tribuloides
ATATATATTCTTCAATGAATGAATAAAGAGCAACATTTATAGGAGGGCCCAAAATTGTCCATTTTCTAAAAAGTCTAATATGCACATTACATCACAATGGAGCATTTATGTACATACAATACCAAGTGTAGTCAGGGTCAAAGCAGTAGCCAATAGTACTAAGTATCAAATGGGGTTTCCTTCTAGTTATTGGTCCACAAAAAGATTTTTTGTTGCTATAGCAAGTTTTTCCACATTTTTATGTAGCAATTTTTTCAGTCATACTCAGTGTTTCTACTTTATATTAAAATTTATTAATTTTTTTTTTATGAAATGTGAAGGACTTTTGACCATAACTTTGTTTTCAATTGCTCAGTTGTGAAATTCCTTGTTTTTTTTTTCCAACCTGTATTTTTACATTTTTCCAATTTTTTTTTTACTATTTTTACTAGTACAGGGACTGTGTGTCTTCTCCTCCTCCTCCCCGCCTCTCCTCCTCCTCCTCCTTCCTCCTCCTCCTTCTTCTTCTTCTTCCTCCTCCTCCTCCTCCTCCTCCTCCTCCTCCTTTTCCTCTTCCACAAACACTCTTTTTGTTTAATCAGTAGCTCTGATACCATCCTATCACAGAAGAGATAAGGACTTTATTCCCAAACTTATCCTAATCTAATCTTATCGTAATACATGTATTATCCTAATCTTGATGTTCTCCAACACCTCCACGTATACAGCACGCCATCATGAAAAAACTCTCAATCAAGCAAACCTCACAGCAATATTTTGCCATTCCATTTTCATTGCCCACTTACAGTATCTACCACACTACAAAATGACCTGCATTCACTCATTTTTCCCCCCTTTTTTCTTTCTTTTACACGTGAAAAGTCACAAAAGCGGCTTCATTCTCGCCTGCGTCCACTCAGCTTGGACTCAGGCCTATACACCGCTTGGTTAATTTTTTTTCACCTCACCCCTCAGGAGAAATACAGAACACTGCACAAGCCCTTACTCTCCTGCTTAAAACCAATAACATAAATATTCACAGGGGCGAGATAGGGGACGATGGCCGTTGTATGCCCTGGAGAGGTGAGGGAGAAACCTACAAGAGCGCAGGCTTGTTGAAGAAGAGGGTTTTCAGTCTTCAGGCATCGAGGATAATCGTTGGACAAAGACGCAAAGTTTATATTTATCCATATGACATGTGCATGTATAGACATACTGTGATATATACAGGTATGTGTTTTGAATTCTACATTTTTTTTTATAATCATAGGGCTACATGTATACAAATGCACCAAAATCTGGAACTTTGAGATCCCAGTGCAATTAAAAATTTTGCCTTACAAAAACTTATAAGATAATTTGCATTCATATCTTGGCCAGAACAATATTAAATTCTTATCCCTGTATATAATTCAGTACTGCTAATTTTTTATTTTCATTTGTAAACTTATCATGTGTACTTGTAATAATGTTTTGTTTTGTCTTTTGCTTTGTTTTTGTTTTTGTTGTGTCTCTGTCTTTGTTTTTATGTAAGTAAGCAATATGCAATATTATGTTTGACATTTTTAATATAGTTTTACGTGAATCTGTTAACTATTTGCACACTGAATTAATTCTGAGGGGATAATAATGATGATTGTTATTTTGAATTTTCTTTAAATCTTGCTTCCCTTATTGCATCATTGATACTGGTAATTATTCTATAGATGTTGCTTAAAGACAGACTAAGGGATTTGCACATCAGAAAATGGTAAAATGAATGAAATTAGCTCAAATCGTTCACAATTTGAGTTATACCTCATCAGAAAGAGCAGAGTCTGCTCTTTCTGATGAGGTTAACTCGGATAACCTTAACACCTTATTAACCCTTTGGATGCTATAATAAAAATCTCGGGGTCCCCCCCCCCCATGCCCCCGAGATTTTTCATTAATTAATTTTAAAAAAAATGAAAGATATTCAGAATCTGTTATTGGTGTGATATGACCTTTGGGCATAAAGCTTTCAAATAAAAAAAAAAAATCCCCAAAACTAAACTTGGGCTTTAAAAGTTATGTTTCCTTTCTTGCTGCCCCCACCCCATTTAAGTTTTTATCTTTTGATGGGTCATGGACCCATCCCTTTTGGGGATGAAAATTTTGAAATGTAAACATTCAGCTTTACTCTGAAAGAAAAGCATTCACTGCTGGCTTTGGTGACGTTTATTTGTTTTTCTTCATGATATGTCATGGGTGTTAGTCAGGCCCCTCCTATTTCTTCCACCCTTTTTTGTCTTCTCCACTTAGCCTTGTCCACTCTGTTTGTTTCTACATATGAAACCTTGAAATAGACAGCATGGGACAATGGGAAAATATCACACTAAAACAAATAACTTAAAAAAAATGGATTATGAAATATTTCACAAGGAGGGAAGTCAGGTAAAAAAACAAAGACACATCTTACAACACAAGAGAAAATGCACATACTGCACTTCAACTAGTGTAAATTGTTACCCCTTAAACTGATTTTAATAAACTATGCTATAATGTTCTATTTGTTTAGCCTAGTTTGAAAATTGAAAGCATCTAAAGGAAATTGTTTGAACCCCAAGCGCTTCAGGACAACAATTAAAATATGTGTCACAAATGAAATATATCCCCAACCATTATTATTTTATTATTATTATTATTTTTTCTTAGAACAGAGCATGGTACATCATTCATTTTAGTTTAAAGAAGTACACTGTACATCTAGTATAACTACAGGTACCCGCAGTAGTAAAACACGATCATTTTATATATTGTACACATGCCAATTACATTGTAACAAGTTAAAAACATTACTTATCAAAAAGTACTATATTATTGCTCCTGTTATCATAACTGAATTTAATAAAGCAACAGTAACATCATTTCAGTGTTCGCTATTTTTTTTTCCAGAGGTCAATTGTACAAATGTACAAACAAAAAGTGATGAAATGGGAGATACATTTCAAAAGCATGAAACTTGTAATTAAACTAAAAAATTTGTGTTAGAAATAAAAACATTTCAGTTCACCTATTAAGATTTGTGGAAAGTTACATCTTTTAATCCATTTCTTTTTAAAATCTGCACAACTATGCACACAAAATGATAATTCATATCCTATACACATGCCAATTATATTGTAACAGTTTCATTCAAACACCTTACTTACTTTAATAACAAGACCTATTTTCTTTCTTCCAAACCCCTTTAAGATGTTTGACTAGTTAACCCCCGTCCTCATATTGGAATTGACATAGCGATAATAACCTCATTTTCCGTCTTTTCTATTATTTTTTTTCAGAGGTCAATCGGGGTCAGCATCTGCTAGCCCAGAGGTGACAGCGACGACCTCCGCGACCTACAAACAAAAAAGAGCGGGTCAATCAAAATTCCACCCCCTTTTCTTGCGCTGTTTAATTTCTGCAGGCAAAATTTCGAGGTCTCTCACTCTCATACTTATTATTTTCTCTTTCCCTCACTCTCCTTTTTGGGGTACGTTTTTGCCACTTTTGATTGAGGGTTGAATAGAATGTTTCACTGGCTTACGGAGCTTGGAGATATTAGTCTCTTTCTGATATATATTTTGAGGCTGTTTTGATAAAGCATGAATAGCAAGCTTTTCAATTGTGCCACAGCAATGAGGTGGTGAGATGAAAATTTATGTCCCAATTTTCTTGATTGTGTCAATTCCCTTGCGGTTTTGCTCCACTTTCACCCTTTCCATTAGAAAAGGGTCGAGATATGAAATGAGGCATTTAAACACCTTCGGTTATAGTGAAGAATGAAAAATAACTCAAGACACTTCACACCCCTCCCCCATCAAATATCATAATAGACTTCAAATATTCTCAATCAACTATAGCAATAGATCATTTCTGAGAATGGCTTTGCCTCGGAGGGATGGCTTTGCCCTAAATCTCCATTTATTAAATTGTAAAAGTTCTTTTTAAGTGGTAGAATTAAATATGTGGGGAGGGGTGGAAATGGGGAAAATGAATTGTTGCTATAACATTATGGTTCTGATATAAAAGCTACCAAATGTATATGGAACTGTGCCATAAAATAATGACGTGGTCTAGTGATATCATTTGAAGAATAAAATTTGCTGTTCATCTCTTTATTATCAAATTAACAGAGTTGAACAGCAAATTTATTCTGCATCTTAAATTCTCTTTGCAAACCTTTCATTCATTAGTAAAATATTTTTGCTTTGACATTTCTTTCAAGTGGTCAACAGTTTCTCTACACAGAATGATTAAGCATCATAAACTCTTATCCTGCCTAGCAGGAAAAAACACAACTTCCTCATAACAATTGTGACTGGCTATACATGTACCTAATTGGAGGAAATGTCATAAAGTTTGAGAAAAGAAATATTTATGTCAGTAAAAACCCACATTCTTAGATTTATTATGATGCCAAATGTATGTTTATATCATATTTTGTAATAATAATTGACTTGGAAAAGTTTTGTCATCTCTGCAATCATATTTTTCGAGAAAAAATAGTTTGAAAATCAAACATGCCATCACCAAATTCAGCGACATATATCACGGTCTGACCACAAACTTCCAAAGAAAGGGACTGCTTCTGATTGTGTAATTTTACAAAACTTTGAAATGTTTCCTTTCATATGGAGAAAATTAAATATTAATTTGGACTAATATTTTCATAATGTCTTGTAAAATAAATATGTGAAGGATATCTCTCAAAATATCACAACAATTTCTTTAGGCCTGATTATTGTATATTTCCAACCAAACATCACTCAAAATATGGAACAATGAAAATGTACCTTTATCTCGGTTTTGAAATTTTTGAAATTTTGGGCAATTCTTTTACATCAGTTGCTCAGTTTAGGATGTTGTGATTAGTTCCCCCATTTGGTATAGCAGCTTGTTACGTTTTTGTAGCAAGGGCATTGAAAAGCATTGTAATCATGTCAAAACAAGTAGTTCTGTAAAAGCATTGTAAGAGCATTGTAATCATGTCAAAACAAGTAGTTCTGTAAATTATTTGATGACAATCTATTGAAAACCATACAATGAAATAGACTTAAAGGCAGTGGATCTCTTTTGCATGCTTAAAAATTAACATTGTGTAAATACAATGGCATATAGTAGAAAATGTCATCTGGAAACCTTTAGCGAAATATAGGACCTAGAAACTCAGTTTTAGTGAGATTATAGTGACAGTTAGACTCTGATTTGAATTTAGTTCAGAAAAAAATTCTATCATAGAATGTAACTAAAAGCTATTCTTTTCTTTTAACATTTTTCAAATTCTAGGGAAATACTGACTCCAAATTTCACAGACAGCCTTTCTCAATGCCTCAAGGGCATGGTAATCTGTTCTGCGTCTGTGGGATGTTTTGGCAAATGAGATCCACTGCGTTTATTGAGACTTAAAATGTTAAGCAAAATAAATCATCAAATGGAATCAAATCAAATAATACAAATTCCAATCACATCAAATCAAATCAATTTTAATCAGATCAAATCAAATTAAATTGATCATAAAAATCTAATTGTTTGTTTCTACACACATGTAAGGAAACCTTAAAAATCAAATTGCTCGTTTTACTGTCAGAAATAAAGTAATGTTTGCAGTTTGGACGAATGAAGCGTAATCGACATACATCTACACGAACGTGACTCTTTGTCCCAAAATTTATCTGAGGTGAGCGGAATGTTCTAGGCAAGAAGTGTAGAAATGTGTGGAACGTGTGGTAACGAAAAACAAAGACGGGGGAAAAAAATGTGCGGTTACGAAAGTGCCGAGAGGTGTGTAATTTGTGCAAGATCGTGACCGCAGATAGAACCCGCCAGCTATGACGGAGCGAAAAGGTCGCGTATCCCACTGATCATGGTCAAGGTGCGAGGAGTAGATTTAACCTTGCCACTGACTACCATCCAAACTGACATACCATTCTTCTTCGCTCCTTCATTTTTTTTGGGGGGGGGGGAATGGGTGGGGGAGGGGTAGGGTGGGTAAGGGGTGGTAAGTAGGGAAGAAAGAGGCTTCTTAAAGGCAAGTTTCACCCTGACATCAAGTTGGTTTTAATAAAAGCAGAACAATGAGAGAAACATATTAATGAAGTTTGGTGAAAATCCACCAAAGAATAACAGAGTTATAATGTTTTAAAGTTTTGAATTTGTGACGTCACATGCGAGCAGCTCCCAATATGTCATGTATTATAATTTCCATAAATAGCCACTTTTTAATGGTTCATGACAACTGAATGAGTTTTTTTTTCATAGAAGCATGCATGAAATAACATTTCTGATAATATATTGAATACACAGATAAAATCATTTTCAAATTTCTGAGAAAAATGACACTTTTATGGAATTTATAGCACATGACATATAGGAAGCTGCTCGCATGTGACGTCACAAATTTCAAAGTTACAAATTCCATAACTCTGTTATTCTTTGGTGGATTTTTGTCAAATTTTCATTAATACGTTTATCTAATTGTTCTGCTTTTATTAAAACCAACTTGATATCAGGGTGAACTTTGCCTTTAAGCCATTGGGCCCTCTGCTATACAGCACTATTGGTCAATGAGAGATGACGCGATTTACACTTTGTTGACCACGAAGGGAATATTAACCCATTGACTACGAGATTACAGAATTCCTCATATTACGTTTTATTGTAGAAAAAAAAAAAAAACACCTGTCTCTGACAAGATATAACATGTGGCCTCCTACATGTAGACAGCCAGAGGTATCAGAATATGGTTTTATGTATCACGTTTGGTATTGAAGGATCAATTGCTTGAGATTTAAAACATGTTTGACCAGGTTTATGTATTTTTGCACTCCACCACATTACATCATAATTCACAACAAAAGTACAAACCGTAAAGGGATAAAGGGAAATTCCTTTTGAACAATGTTTCCAGTTACAAAAAAACTAAAAAAAAAAAATAAAATAAAAAAAAAATTGCCCTGTAGAATGACCATTAAGTGCTTAAAAAAATGTGAAAATCAATGAGCAACTATTCACATTTTCCAGATAAGTTTTTATTCCCAGGTCACTAATTCATGTGCTAATATCTATCTGTACATATTTTGCTAGTGACAGCATACATGTAACTATCACAAATTTTGTCTTCTACGACGATAATTTATCCAATCAAACACTATCATATAGGTCGAATATCAAAGTATGACAAGTTTTGAGATGGGGCTTTCACAATGTTAACCACACCTTTAAACATGGACCTACTACTCGAGTAGTACGTCCATGCTTTGAACGACATCTAGAAAGGCCAAAAATGGCACAAGAACAAAATATGTGTACTCACTGTCGCTAGGTAAAGGTGCTAATTGGTACGTCGTCGTGCTTGGTATTGATGGTGTCGACGAAAAGCTGTTTGACATACTATAGGGGCCGTAGCCCTGCGTGGGATAGTACTGGTTAAAACCCGGTTGACTGTACGTCGTATACGGACCATATTCAACACCCTGCAAAACCAAGACCAGAAATAAAAAAATCAATTTATTGATGTTATTAACTCATTAAGGACTAAGTATGAAATATCTGGGATTGGGACTTCAGGAGAATGTGCGTTATATTGAAATCAAATTGTCTTTAACAAGTTATGCATGATTGATTGAGTGACTGATTAAAAAACAGTGTATAGTTTTGGTCAGTCTGACAATTTTTTCATCAGTGTCAAACAAAATATGAGAAAACAATACCAAACTAACCCAAAACTGTTTCAAAGATCAAGAAGCAGATTTTTTTTAACTCCTTAAAATTCTAATGCAAGTTATTATTTCAAGAAAACAGCATTTTTATTTCAGAAATGAAATACAGTGCACTCTCATTATAATGAACACGGTTATAAAAAATTTCTGTTAAAATGAAATAGAAATTCAGGTCCCAATATTACGATCTATACATGTACATCATTATATACTTTCACTGTTTGTGTTTGGTTATAACAAAATTTCGATACAATGAGAGAAAACTGCCGTTCCCGAGGACTTCGTTATAACGGGAGTTGCCTGTACTGAGATTAAAATGGAATATGATGAACTTTAAAGTTACAGACACTGGAAAACTTCAGAATTTGATCAAAAAAACAGAAAAACCAAGTTTTTTTGTTTCATGGACTTCTCACCTGTTGCGTACTGTTAAAACCCTGTGAATTTGTTGTGGTATTGCTGGTTGAAGGATACGTGTAACCCGCTGTCGTAAACGTACCTGAAAATGGGATGACAAAGAATAGATATAAGAATTAGAATAAGAAACTCGGCCATTGTGATATGATTATGCAAAATCTATGGAAGGTTATAATTTGATTACACAATTAGCTAAAAACAACAAATATAACAATGATCATTTAATCTAATTTAATTTACATTAAGTCTTTATGTGCAATAGCCAATTGGTACTTACAGTGGTGTGCTCTATGGACCATAAGGACTCCTCGGTCAGAAAACAAGAGTGAACGAGGAGGTTCCCCCCTCCCATGGTAGAGACAGTTTCAAACAATTGTGCCTCAAAATCACATTTTAGAGTATATTACAATTAATTTCTATTACAGTCAAGAAGGTTACAATAGGCAAGAAAAATGGAGAGTGATGTTGGGGAGAGGAAGGGGAGGGAGGGGCAAATGATATATCCCCCTGCCCCCCTCCCCACTAGTTGATGTCCATGTTAGCAATTATTAGGATACCGATCACGGGCTGCCAACTTTCTGCAATGCCTTTCAGTAATTTCACAACTACAAATAAGTAATTTGGCCATATTTTGAATCAAAATCAGTCATTCTAACCTAAATGTATTAGAATCACACAAACTGATTTTATAAAATCAGTATTTATCACGCAACCATCCCAGTACAAATTGCTGAAAATCAGTACCAATTGTCAGCTCTGCCAATCAATTTCAATTTATAGTCTCACTAATGAACTCGGTGAACTCAAAAAAACTAGCATCCACATGGCTAGCACTTGAGACGGCATCAGTACATAGTTACCTTGCATTCCGTAGTAAGGACTTTGTGCAGCTTGCGCACTACCAGCAAACCCGGCTGAGCCATACGTGCTGAGGTAAGAACCCTGCCCCTGTAACGTGGGATCGGATTTGAGTGATTTTGTTCCTGGAGAAAAATAAAACAAAACAAATACATAATATAGGGTTTTTTTTTTGGTTATTGTTGCTATTTTATTCCCATATTAACCCGTTGAAGACTAGACACGACATATCTCGTCCCGAGGTCTATAGGAAATGCGTGCTAAAGCAAATTCAAACCATTTTGAATGGGTTAATGGGAAATTAAAACATTGGAAGTAGTCTTAAATTCAGGATAAAATGCTCCCAGACTCAAGTACATGTATACTGTTTAAACTTTCTGCTGTGAAAGTTTCATAGTCATACAATTCTTCTTTGATGTACAACTATATGTATCATCAGAAAACACTGTGATGACAAAATTTGTTATGCAGCTTCCTATGGGATCAATTTTTCTATCAGGGTCAGTTATTGATTTGATATTGGTAACTAATGCTTGTTTCTCCTGAAGCAAACAAGTTCAAGACAAATACTTAATAATAATAATGAACAGCAAATTTATTATGCCTCTTAAATTCTCTCACCACCTCCATCAGAAGCACCTCTACCGGTAATTGTTACTTCTGATGGTCTTCCATTGGGCCAGTTTAAAATAATTTACATGACAGTATGCATTCAAATTTCATAACACAGCCTAACGTATGAAACAATAGGAAGAAAAATATCATACTACACAAATATAACAAAAAGAAAGGTATGATGATATACAAAATGTACAGTGTACATCTTAGTCTTACAACCATGAATCTCATAACCATGGTAACAGAATGTAATTAAGACACTGTATGTATATTTTGGGAAAGTTCAGATCACTTGAAATTAAAACCCAAGTTTAGTTTTGGGGATTTTTTTTATTTGAAAGCTTTATACCCAAAGGTCATATCACACCAATAACAGATTCTGAATGTCTTTTGTTTTTATATAATTGATTAATGAAAAATCTCGGGGGGGTGGGGGGGGGGACCCCCGAGATTTTTTGGTACCCCCAAAATTTTCGACTATATTTTACATTATAGCATCCACAGGGTTGATAAGATGTTAAGGGTATACGAGTTATACCTTATCAGAAAGAGCGGACTCTTTGGTTGATATAATGTAAAATATAGTCGAAAATTTTGGGGGTACCGAAAAATCTTGGGGCCCATTTCATTAATTATAAAAAACAAAAGACATTCAGAATCTGCCATTGGTGTGATATGACCTTTGGGTATAAAGCTTTCAAATAAAAAAAATCCCCAAAACTTAACTTGGGCTTTAAATGTTACAACTTTGCATACCTTACATACACTTTCAACATGAGAGTGAGACAGTCATAAAGTACTAGGATTTCGGGTTGAAGATTATCTGCGTAATTATTTGGTCATTATTTCTTGATACCAATTTGATACAACACGTTCCAGACCAGAGACAAATTCAAATATCAAGTTTAATGACATGATTGGGGGTAGTCCTCAACTTAGCCTGGGTAAAACTTCTCTACAATCAAATAAACTTTGCAAGGATTCTAACCTTGTGACAGACAAATCTGTTGCATAGCTGTCTATGGGATCTATTTATATCAGGGCTCGAATGAAACAAAATGCTAGGATGTTCATGCTTGATTCAGCTTAAGTAAACACTTCAAGATAAATTATCCTTCCAGCCAGGAGATACACTCCAGCTGGTGTATCTCTATATCTTTCAACCAGTTTGTTTTGAGAGCCATTTTTTATTCCTCCCAATGATGTCAACTCTTTACAAGCAATTTCTTACCCATTATCTGAAGTGAAGAAGACAAACGTGTCATTGATAACTCCACTTTCAGTCAGCTGATCCATTACCTCCCCAACAGCCCAGTCCATCTCAGCAAGTGAGTCTCCAAAGGCACCTCGCACTGAACTATTTCGGAAATTTTTCCCAGCAAACTGTGGATTGTGCGTGTGATGAAAGGCGTACAAGAGGAAGAAGGGCTTTGTCCGCTGTACTGCCGTAGCGATGAATTTCCTCGACTCGCTGGCTAACCGCTCAGCAAGTGTCACAAAGCTTGTAGGCTGCTCAACGAGGGTCTTATTGACAAACAGTGGGCAAGAAGTGACCTGGGTATTGCAGGAGTAGTAGCACGGATCATGAGGGTAGAAGCACGTCACACATGGACACATGTCGTGGGTGTATGGAATGCCAACGTATGTGTCAAATCCTTGGTTCGTGGGCATGTACTTCCCGTTCTTGCCAACTCCCAGATGCCATTTACCAATCAACGCTGTGCTGTAGCCGACAGGTTTGAGGAGTTCAGCAATGGTGATTTCACTGAGTGGAAGACCTCCTGAAGACTGGGGATAAAGAACTCCTGGATACATCCCAGTACGAGGAGCTTGTCGACCAGTCAGGAGGGATGCCCTTTAAAACACACAAAATTTCAATTTACAATTACATACGAGTAAAGAAAATGTTTTCATTATAAATATGAGGTCCAAAATTTTTCCCAGCACTCTCGGGCAGTGGGGGTGGGGGGGGGGGGGAGGAGGGGGGTAGTGAAAATAAAATGTTCATTCCAAACCCAAGGTCCCAATTTTTTTCTGCCCAGCTGCCAAAAAGTCGCTCCGCAAGGGGGTTGCATCAAAAAACTTCATCCAAAATCCTTATCTCCAAGTATATATCTAGCAGTCTAGTCAAAATTGTGTCCTTACGTGTATAAAAGGGTGGTGTTAACTCGCCCCTCCCCCCCCCCCCTTCATGAAGGGGGTGTTTGAACACCCCAAACTCCCCCCCCCTTACATTCACCCATGCCTTCTAATTAATTATTAGACCTACAGCAGGGCTGACCGATGATGTCAACAGTAAATGAGAAGCCCCCAAATATTAAAGGGAGGAGCCAGCAACTAACAGGCATAAGTTGAGAAAATATTTGAGTTCTTGCCAACCAATCAGATTGCACGTACACTGGTCTGGAGTTGACCATGTGTGACCGATGCATGCCACCCAATGTGTGTTAGTTGCGTCGTGGTAATGTATGCACTGTTTGAATCGATAAGCTCCTCCCTAGCTGTTTCTGCAAGTTTTATCCCGGGTAAAACTTGCGTGTTTAACACAGTACCCTTTATTTAGGCTGTCTTTATCACCATGTACCATCATTCTCACAATACTCACAATGTCATTTTTTCTTAACTTATGCCTGTTAGTTGACCTTCTCTCTGTAAAGGTAAGGTTCACCCTGACGTCAAGTTGGTTTTAATAAAAGCAGAAGAATGAGTGAAACATATTAACAAAGGTCTGACGAAAATCCACCCAAGAATAACAGAGTTATGAACTGTCAAAGTTTTAGTTTTGCGACATCACATGCGAGCAGCTCCCCATTATGTCATGCAATATAAATTCCATAAATTGTCATTTTTTAATGGTTTATGATAA
>JZLH01S0248448.1:0-12557 GCA_001188425.1 Eucidaris tribuloides
AAGCGCATGCGCTGATTGAGGGGACTTGGCTGGAATAATTGACAATTGCGGTCTCCTGCAAATAGAACAAAAAAACGCGGCAACGAAAAATCATCGACTGTACACATAAATTATGGAAACGGCTGCTACATGTTAGAGTATAATATGATGTAGTATTAGAATGCTATAGTTTAACCACAACTACCAGTAGGCCAACATGGACTTTGATTGTGATAATAATCCATTTGACTAGCATCATTACAATTTATCTCGATTAGGTCTTCACGATTACAATTATTGTACAGCATTTCAATGTCGCAATGACTTTATCGGAAACAACGAGACAATTTTATGACTTAGTAATATACTATAATATTAAAGTAATGGCCAATACTTCTATTACTCTAGCGAGCACCACCAGCTCTACGGTAAATTTGATGTGATGAACTGATGACGTGACTAAAAATAATTGATGATGCCATTGTCATCATCATCATCATCATCATCATCATCAATACTGCTAATAATAACTAATCAATAATAATAATAATAATAATAATAACAACAAACAAATAACAATTGAATCGACGAAGAGGAAGAAGAAAAAGAAAACGATGAAAATAATAAGAAGAAGATGAAGAAGCAAGAAGAAGAAGAAGAAGAAAGAAGAAGAAGAAGAAGAAGAAGAAGAAAGTAGAAAGAAGAAGAAGAAAAGAAAAAGGAAAAATAATAGGAGAAGATGAAGAAGAAGAAGAAGGAAAAGAAAAGAAAAATAATAAGGAGAAGATGAAGAAGAAAGAGAAGGAAGACGAAAAAGAAGAAGGAGGAGATGGAGAAATAGGAAGAGGAGAAGAATAATAGTAACAGAAATAGAAGTAGAGATAGCCAAACAATGAGTGGTAATAATTAGTAAAAACTCAATAAAGCAATCAATCCACCCTAGACCTGGACAAGAAGTTTGCTTCCAAGCGGTGTCGTATTCACAACCATTTGCCAAGCATTATTGGGCGAATTAAGCACACTCAGACACACATCCACTGACTCCGCACGCAATTCGCCGGCTTGGACATTAATCAAAAATTTGAAACCGTACTCTATAAACATAAGCAGAAAATTCATAAAATCTGATTTATGATAATACATTAAAACCAGCCTCAACAAATTTCTACATTATTCAGCTATAACCTCCACATTCTAATTCAGTATCTATCTAATGTATAACTTTTTGAGTTCTGTGAAGAATCAATCGCGTCAAATGTTACTTAAATATTATCGTAGTACCAGAACTATACACACCGAAATGGGTACATTCAAAATACGAAAAATGGAATTAAGTTCATAAATATTCATAATATGCAAACCAATATAAAGCTTTCCCATATAATTTTCTTGATTTATTCAGACTAATAATGTTTCCTCTTAATCGGCTTTTTTTTGAGTTTTTCCATTATGTATGGCATTGGCTGAGGTGAAATATCACAATTTATATCCAAACCACTATATCTCTGAAGTACGATATGCAATTGTTGTCATCTTTTTTTAAAATTTCATGTCGACCAAAGGCATACGACCACAACATTAATTTTTTTAATTACGAAAGCGACATTAAGGGTTTAAGAACTACAGTACACGCTGGGGAATTGCAACAAGTTATATCAAAACTCGGATGCAGATTGGAATTCAGAATTAAAGACGGCGACAACATATTCCTTTTACGTACTATGCAATTTTTGACTTTTAACCATAAGCCACATCATAAAATGATCATAGCTATCATCAATGCATCATAAGCTGCTGGATGCCCGTACAACCAAGGATAATGCACCGACTCTGCATTGCGTGCTACGGAAAAAAATGTTCTATGCTCCTTGGAATCATAATTTCTACACCACAAGTTCCACACATTGAAATTATCACTCGCCGAGTCTTATATTCCCGTTTCTGGCCTCGGCGATATCATCGTGACAATTACGGTAATTGATTACACTTTAAATATTTCAGTATACCTCTGATTACGACAACCGCGCAGCACAAAAACGTTGAATAGACGAATACATTTTGCTCGTGAACCAAGTATAATGCGCATCAGCATATCGTGGGCAGTAGCAGTTCATGCTGACAACGTAAGCGTGATAGGTGGGAAATGTCATCGATAAATATGGCGACCTCCCACCATTACCCGAGCCTGAAAATTCTCCTCATGTATAAAGGTCTATTTTTTTTAGGTAACCCACGAGCAGGCTCTTCAAAAACAGATCGCTAATTGAGAATGTGTGGAACTATGTTAAAATGGCAACAAAGTACAATGTAAAAACATGTGTTTGGCGAATACACGCTTTTTTAAACCTATCCTTGCTATCATTTTATAAACATGTTCAGAGGCTAGGTGCCATATTTCAAAATACTACGGATGGGCGTACAATTTCTAAATGTTAAGTATCAATAATCTAAACAAACATTTTCTGAACAAATCTTTGCTATTACTTTTTAAATGTAATGTTTAATACTAAACTGAATTTTATTACATTGTATTGGTAGCCTACTTGACATAATATGTACTTAAACGTGTACATAATATAACATTATCCACAGGCACCAATAAATAATGTGAGGTGTATTCAAAGGGTAGTTTTTTTTAATTCGCATTTTCTCTGATATTGTTATAGGTGGAGTATAGCTGTGATGAGATTATCAAACACACCACGCCAAGCATATAACGTCAGTATCTAGGTCACTGATGGAAATTTGCGTTCCATAACACGAATAGTATGTTTCTGCAGACACATCACACATCTATCTACAGGCCACTCCCCCCCCCCCAGGTTAAAATACACTGGAAACATATTAACTGATGACCTTATATCACATGGTGACATATCTGCATATCCGGCTTTTCTACATTGGTTTTAATTGTGTGGGAGGAAAAGCGATGTGACCTAATACTAAGGGGCATTTTAATACACCTCGTCGTATGGTCTGTGTAACATATGTGAGATTATTATGATCTCCATTACAATAGCCATTCTATTACATGAAAAACACGATTCATAATATCTATTTTTTATGTATATAAGTAGATAAAACAGGGTATATTATACACATAATAAATACTGTTTATAGTATAAAATATATTAAAGCATATTAGCATACTCTGCGTAAAATATTTTGCATTAGAGAAAAAAGTACACAGGATATGGTGTATATTCTGGTGATGATAGATCATTCATTTAAGTTGTAAGAACACGATTGGACTTGAAAACCCAAGTATAGTTTTGATTGACCACAAAACTTTTTTTCCATCAATCTTTCACTCACAAAGTATGTTATTGTCATGACGGACACCAGAACACCACATTAAACCTACTGAAATAGTAGTGACATATTATGATTTTTTCATTCACATTTAATAGGGCCTTGAACCTTTATAAGTTTTCATCAAGTTATAAACAATAGAACAATAGAAGCATTTTAAAGCGTGTGATTTTCAGAGCATTAATAGTTGATATAGAACTTTGTTTAAAAAACATGAACAAAATAATTGTTCACCATTTCCCAAACTATACTTTAACAATGATATAATTGTTTTGTCTTGTAGTAGGTGTTAATATTAGAAGTAGTGTTCGCCGAGAAAAAAAATATCGAGATATTTCGAATGCGTACCTCACTTAATGAATTCAGGAACTTTGTAATGTAATTATGTTGCCTTATTTAGACAAAACGATGAGTCACTGGGTTCTCCAGACGCGATCTGATACATACTGTATCTGTGATATAGATATGTAAATCATAACGTATTTTTGCAGACGTAATGGTGATAAACTGACGCAGATAGACACATGCCGAGAATTTGTCAATATTTCGTAGAACCGTTTACACACATTATATCAGCAAGTTTAAATGGTACATCGTTCGCCACTATGAATTAGATACAATGGGTGGCGTGCAACGTTCGGTAAATGTGTGTTTTGATCCTTTAAAAGCCGTACTGTTTATTTCTGACCTGTGGGTTGTTTTGAATCGAACACTGGCTATAGGAAAGAAGGGTTACCGTAAATATGACGTCATAACAGATATCAATGCAAACAGAGTAAATTCGAGGGTACGGAAATTTCCATCAGTCTAATTTTAGCTTGTTATTTTTCTCTGAGATCGCAGTCTACATACTTAACTTCGTTTCATTTTGTCATTGATAATGCACGCATGTGAGCTTAATCAGCATATGTGTGTGCATATTCACGTGTGTATATTTGTATGTATGTTTTTCGTGAGTGCGTGCGCTTCATACTTGTTTGTGTGTCTTTGTTTGCATCAACTGATAATCTGCAACCTTCTTTCGTACTGACTACATGTGTACTTTTAATTGGTTGTTAATAACAAGGAAACACAGATTCACATATTTCCTAAAAAATGCGGTTATGGACAGGCAAAATTAAACAACAGCGTCAGATCAAATATGGCTATAATAGAAACACGTGGACTTATCAGATTTAATCATTGCAGTACATATCAGCATACCGCCATAAATTCCAGATTATAAATAACCTGTTAAACACACAGACAGACAAATAACAAATATTTCGTGTAAGTGTGGTTACGCTTGGACTAGCAAAATTAATTAACGTAACGTCAGACCAAATACGGATGTTAACAAAATAATCGGGACATTTTCAAAGTTAGCCTTCATAGTACATACCAAACTTACCGCCCGCAGTACATTTCAGATTATAAATATATTGCTAAGATCAGACACCAAAGCCAATTTGATAACTCGACAAATAGTTCTGACAACAAGTACCACAAACTCGTCTTTAAATAATTATGTACATATTTGTGCAGAGTTGCGTAAATAATTTATAGGGAAGGTTCTGATGTTTTAATTCATGAAAAAAAATTCAGAAAGAACCTTGAAAGATATGTGGATTAAAACTGTCTTCATTTTGCATTTACGTGAACACTTTAAATTTAACATTTTGAGACAAGATCGCAATAAAATGGTATTCATCAACATGAAACACACACAGCGTGGTGTTATTTCTTACAGAACAAGAAAATAAAGTTGTCTTTTTGTGCCCATAACTATGTTCTGGTATAATGAAGTTGCAAGTAGGTCTTTGTCACGGTAATATATTCTTTGAATAATCAATAGCTCAACGATTCAAAGATGAACGTATGAGGAGAAATTGTGTTCTCCCAAACAATCAACAACACTTTAGTGTGAGTGTGTGAGTGTGTGTGTGTGTGTGTGTCTGTCTGTTTGTGTCTGTGTGCATCTGTGTGCGTGTATTCGTACGTTCTTAAGAAGTTTATATTTTCTCTTACCCTGCAAGACATAAAATACATCGTGAGTTTTAATTATCAAGGTATATTTATTACTCATTATTACTATTACTGTGCAATATATGAATTATTTAATACATCATTATTTTATATGTTGTATTTATATGTTGTATATATGTATTTTTTGTAAATCATACATTTTTAGTCTTCGTACTTTCTGTTTGATTTTATGCGTTATTAATAAACCTAAATTGATTTGGTTTGATTTGATTTGAGTTTTTCTGTACATGTATTTGGAAACATCCATGTATATGGCCGTTCGTCTGTACGTACGTATGTATGTGTGTGTCTGTGTGTATCCCTGTGTGTGTGTGTGTGTGTGTGTGTGTATGTGACACAGATGCAATGAGACATCTTTGTCTAATGGACGTACAAGGTGTACCACACTACTTCAAATCACCCGTAAACGTTGTTTTCCAGTCGTTTTCATGTCTGCTCTGACGCTTAATGTTCACTTTAGACCTTGGCGGCGTGCACTGTCACACGTAACAGCTAAGTAGGTGACAACATGATGTACAAGTTAACCCGATGTAGATGTCACTTTCACGAGATTATGGAAATCCAATATAGCAACGCATAGATCCCAACTTCTGTGTGCATAATATATTAGGTTAATCAATCAACGGGGCACGTTTGGCGTAACCCATGCGTATAGCTCATATCCAGGGTCTAGTATCCACGAATTTTGTCACGGGAGTATTGTTTTATTAACATGTGAGCATAATTATTGATGAAATAATTCATCTTCTTCACACTTTGGGATTCCATGAAAAGAATCCACTGATAATTACAATGTAACAAACACACTTAAAACATCGTGACATCAGCTCTTATGTTCATGAGAATATATAACATGCTTTTTATAGTGAAATAAGAAATGTGCATATGATTAATATATATACATATATATGTATCATATATATTAATATATTACAATATATTATTATTATATATTAATGGGACATACCGTATAATGTAGCGTAATACAAATTTGTATGTAATGGTGGCAAACGTTTTCGTAAGTTGTGAATGTATACATGTATACTCAACGATACATTTTTCCCACGGCCGTTGAAACGTACATTATATTGAATACACATTTTTACATCTATTTTTACACACATTCACACACAGACACACACAGACACACACATACACACACATACAGACAGACAGACAGACAAACAGACACACACACACTCACACACACACACACACAACTCACTCACACACAGACACACACACACACACACACACACACACACACTACACACACACACACACACACACACACACACACACACACACACACACACACACACACACACACACACACACACACACACACACACACACACACACACACACACACACACATACACACACAGTTATCTTTAACAAAAGATCAGCTAATGTCAGCTAGTGCACAAACCCCCTGCGCTCGCCAAATGTTGTCGTTTACTACTCACAGTTTCTTGGAATAGAAAAGTATTATGCTTCAAGAAATATCGATGCTCAAGAAAACGCCAATCCATTTCAGTTAAATTACCGCACTGTTTTTAGTCTCATCAGCATTGCATTTCACCTAATCTTTTGGTTAGACTTCACTAATTTGCTTTCTATAGATTCTCTCCTTTGCCGAAACGTCAAATCGAATTCAAACATGTCACATCGATGAGTACACACCACAACACACACACAACACACACAACACACGCACACGCACACCCACACACACACACACACCACACACACCAACACACACACAAAACGCACACACACATACACACAAAAAAACATACACACACAACACATACACAACAACACACACACACACAAACACACAAACCACACACACACACACCACACCATCACACACACACACACACACACACACACATTGTCAGTGGCCTTGACGCATTGCTAAAATAAAAGCACCAAACTGCAGTAGCACATTAGGAGCAAAAAAAAATCATCCTTACTTCAAACTACATTGAGCTCTATTCGTCAGATATTGAAGCACTCTACAGCGGGATTCCCAGATCCTTTAGGATATCATTACTTTAATACAGCCGTGTATCAAAAAAGTAGACACTTTCGAAAAAAAATTATTATAAATTGTTTCTCGATTTTGCTTGATTATTTATTGATATTAATATTTCACATAGGATCTAAGCTATCTGATGAACACTGTTGGTATTGAAAGTACTTCACGCATGAGTGAGCACAACCCGCCTTTTGATGCATCGCCAAAATGCATTGCGCACAGAATGTGTTTTTATAATCAAGGTTTAATGCCCTCACTATACCGGTGCTGCAGCAAGCTCTCAACTAAATGTGCACAAGGACTGAATTCTCAGCATGCTCAGAGAAGAGCTAATATCAATTTTGTGACAAAAAAGACAAAAAATGAAGCACTGCATCAGATATACCTCCATAAAAAGAAGAGAATGTCATGCTTGCAAGATGAACTGTGAATTTTAAAAAATGCTATTTTCTTCTTATTCAGAGGCTTGGGGTGGGCTAATTGTATCTAATTATTGTTTTATTTTGTCTGTCTTGTCACAGAATTGATATAAGCTCTTCTTTGAGCATGCTGAGGATTTAGGAATGGAGCAAAATGAAGCAATGATTCAGATACAACCACCTACCTCAAAACAAGAAATTGCCATTTTCTTCAGTTCACCAGTTCATTCTTGCAAACCATGACATTTTCCTTTTTAGAGGGTACTTCTGAATCATCTTCATTTTTTGTCTTTTTGCCACAAAATTGATATTACATCTTCTCTGAGCATGCTGAGGATTCATATCCTTGTGCCACATCAGGCTGAGAGCTCTGCAGCACCGTCTTGTGAGGCATTAAACATTGACTATAAGAACATAATCTGTGACCGCAATGCATTTTGCCTATTGGACAAATGGCCTGTGCTCACTCATGCTGAAATACTTTCAATACCGAATAGGTCATCAGCTAGCTGAGGTCCAAGTAAAATATCCATGGTCAAAGATAATCTCTAGATCATAAATTATTTGCGCTAATAATTTTTTTTCTTGAGTGTCTACTTTTTTTTTGATCACGCTGATATATATATATATATATATATATATCCATTCCACTGCCCATTATATAATTTTACTGCTGTGCTGTTCAAAAGGTGCATATCTATGCATTAATTTCAAATGTCGCTTTATCATTAGCACGAAAGAGCTTAGTGGTAATAAAAAAATCTTTATCTGCCGTTAATTTTGAAGTATGCATGTCGTCCAAACACCTTCTGAACACAAGCATGTCATAAAAACATGACTTTGATTCGACGTCAAGAAACTGGGTCTTATTACCTAAATCTAGGTTTGTAGGCTTGATAACACGAAGTAAATGTGCGGCTAGCTTTGTTCGGATTCACGTCATTTCCCCCACCCCACACTACGCCGTCCTGTAAGCGAACCCCAGGGTATCTCATGTCCTCTTTTTTGCTTATCAGTGTCTGCAGTTACCTCTACCTGCCTATTCAGTCTGGGATTCAACCCTCATGTCTCGGCTGCATGCAGATTGCCACTGACCATTGACGTCATCAGGGGGGCTGGCATGACATCACCGCCGAAGAATGTTCGACTGAAAGCGGCTTCACCTGATATGCGACCGATTCCTTATGGGCCTCGCCTGACAGGCATCATCAACATTGTCATTAATGTTAACTATACGGGCGAATGATGCAGCTTCTGAACGGAACGGAGGATAGGGGCAACATGAATGATGAATATTCTGTCGATGAACTTTGGTTGGGCCTCGTATATCTCTTGAATAGAATTACGGTGTACATTTACAGGGAGTATAAATATATCAAGCAGGGAATACTGTAACCGTTCCTATATGATTGTAGTCATTATACAACCTACATTTTGATAACATCGTGATGAAATCACGTGCTCTGATTAATATGACCTCAGCATATCGCCATGGATACTGCTGTCGCAGTTAGCATCTTCATTGATCAGAAATTTATTCTCAGGTTATGATAATTTACATTTTCATTGGTAATGTTATATTTTTTTTCTTGCATTCACGTTGCCACATTACAGGAAATTGGTAACAACCTGTCATTTTTATGATCAGCGTTATGTTTTATAGGGTTGCTTAAAAAACATACTTTAGCTAAAAATTTTACTAAAAGTATATTCTTAAACCTACATCAAGCTACATGACGATGAAGCACTGAGTCTACATCAGCAGTAGATGGAGTGTGCGGAGGAAAAATATGCCAGCTGACCCAGATAGTTGGCTACCATATGGTAGGGACATTATCTCCGTTACTCCATTATGCACAATGCCATCTCCACGCAGAATTCTTGAAATGCTAAATTCATCTCGCTATATCTGCTCCAAAATGGAATCTGCTTGAAATCACGACATGAATAGCTCGGACGGCTACTGCACCGCCTTCCCGCTTACTGCGGATTTCGCCTCCATATAGAGACTCTACATGTAATTGATCAACGGTTCACGATGTTTTTCGAGAACAGCTCGTGAAGGAACGGTACATGTTCTTACATACGTCCACAAATTTTTACAGTAATATTGCACCTGTATCAGGACGGTGCAATGACTTTTAATTTACAGACATTTTGTATAAAATATATCAAATAATCAGACGCATTTTGCATATTTTGCAAAGTAATATCAGATAAATTATTTTTCAGCAATTGCCAGAATGTTTTCCTCGCTGTGTATTTTCCCCGTGGAAGGGGAGGATGGCAAATGTATATGATACGTAGCGTCCTAACTAACGTTTGAAATCAAAGAAATTCAGAAGGCCTAATATTTATAGATAAATTACGACCAGAGTGTTTATTTTATTCATTGTAATCTACATTGCATTTAGTTTTCAACCTTTGGCTTGTTTCAGCTTATCTGGAGTAAGTCTTTAAGCAAGTCATACTTGTCATAATTATTAAGTTCCTTTGTTGAACACAATGACCAGTACGTTTTGTTGAAGTGCATATTCATGCATAAAATTTCATGTTCAATCATACATCAATGTCACCCTACATTATACATGTTTTCAGGGTCATTAAGGAGATAATATGTCCTGAAATAACGAGGTTAAAACGATTAAATGGATATCGCTTTCACTTCCGCGTGTTCATACTTGCATAAAATAATATTCTACTTCGTTATGCATTCTGATACCAGGATTATATTACTTGAGGATACGACATAAGGACACTAATATTACAAGGACACTAATATTGTACAGATAACTCTCGCTTGGTTGGTGGGCTCGATTCCCCGAAATAAGCTGAAAATGAGTTGTTCATCTAAGTCAATGCAAACACTACATTTACAAGGGATGTATATGTCGAGACTTAAAGTTTGGATGCCACATTCCAAGTTGATTTCATTCACACTTGTGGAAAGAATCGCAAACGCATGGGATCTATTACGCATGAAAAAAAAACATTTTGGCAAGTGTATATATTGTTTTCCATGTTTTGGTCTTAATTTCGGTGCGTAGTTCTGCTGTTGTTGTTATTATACTTCCGTCTTGTTACTTTTTATAATGCATTGCACTATATGCACATATACATTTTCCTTTGACCTATACTGTACTGGTATACATGTATAATATTTCAATTGATATGAAAATTGAAATGTCAACAAGTTACTCACATAATAAGATTGGTGGACATATCAATTTCTCACTATAACCTGAAAAAGTGTCTGGTTTAGTATAAATATAAACAACTTTGTATTCCGTACATTGAGTCATGATTATTGTGTAATATGATATATATCTTCAGGTTCGTGTTGAGTGAAACGAGTGTGCCTAGTTGTTAATGATTAATATGAAAATATCCCCATCACTGAACATGCACCATTTGATTGCGTGTGCATGTCTAGTAGTCCACACTACAAATCAGGCCATTGTAAGATGCCATGTTACACTGACAGCTAGCTTTCAACCACTGGAGTCAAACACCATCAAAAATTAAATGTCACTGCATTGTCAAATCCATTCCATAGAAAAGTACGTTTTTAGATATCTAATGAATATTGTGGTGAGCGGTCGTGCATCTAAAATTCAACTGCGCTCACTATGAACAAACAAAATGAAAAAAACCTTGATTAAGAAATGAATATTAATGGGAATGAATATCACTGTCTTACAATACGGTATCCGTCAGTACCTTAATGAATTGAAAACACAAGCAGCAAATTTACCATTACGCATACGCATGAGTGTGTGTGTGTGTGTGTGTGTGTGTGTGTGTGTTCTGTGTCTGTGTGTGTGTGTGTGTGTGTGTAGATTGCGCAGCTGTGTACCCTATATGTGTGTGTGTCGTGTGACTCACATGCACACACACACACACACACACACACTCACACACACGCACAAACAAACACACACACAAACACACACACACTTACTGTGTATTCGTGTAAGTTTGTGCTTGTGTATGTCCGTATGCGTTCAGTACATTACGTTATTAACGTATGACATTTTCAAGTGATATTCATTTATAATTAATACATAATTTCAAGGTTGGATGTTTGATTACATATTCTAAGTGTTTCTTGTTTGCAGGGACTCTCCAAATTTCTGTTTCTCGTTTTTTTTTGTGTGTAGGTGCAGGTTTACTATACGTGAATATTTTACAGGATTACGAATGACACAATTACACTAAAACCCCTCACACACATATACATACACACACATACACAAACAAACACACACATATACATACACATATACTCAACACATGCATACACATACCCTCAACATACACATACATCCAACACACACACACAGCCACATATATACACATACACCTGACACACACGACAAACATACATACACCTGACACACTCAACAAACATACATACACATACACTCAACACACACCCAACACACACAGACACATATATACAAATACACCGGACACACACCACAGACACACATATAAATATCCCCCACACAGTCATATTAAATACACAAATACCCAACACACACACACACACACACACACACACACACACACACACACACACACACACACACACACACACACACACACACACACACACACACACACACACACACACACACGACACACACACACGACACACACACACACACACACACACACACACACACACACACACACACACACACACACACACACACACACACACACACACACACACACACACACACACACACACACACACACACACACACACA
>JZLH01S0248459.1:32299-47793 GCA_001188425.1 Eucidaris tribuloides
GTTATCTTTTTCCGGGTCTGCGGTGATGTTTGCAAATGAGATCCACTGCCCTTAAAATTAAATCATTTGTTTAATTAGTTGGATATACAAATGTATGTTGATGATTAACTTTGATCCTGTGTCTTGCCAAGCATTTAGATAGCTACCCAAAGTGTGCATAATAAATAATAATAATACACACTAAAAAATAAAGCTTGCATAAAAGCGTGCAACTTTGCGAAAAAAGGTGCAGCAGCAGTTTCTGCCGCGGTATTCGAGAAATCTTGCACCTTTCATGGCTGGAGCTCTTGCCCACTCTCATAAATGCTTTTCAGTTTGGCCTTAAGCGTTTTTCTCCTTTCGGGCTAGCAAGTTGCTCTCCAAAAGACCACTTTCATAATGTATTCAAATTTATTTAATGTTCTTGTCTTCCAAAGCGGTGATTAGCTATTTCATCATCCTGTTTGCTATGAATACAATTTCAATACTGAAAATGCAACTTGCATACATTACACCATTTTTCTATGATTGGACAAGCTCAGATAAGCTTTCCGGTTCAAGAACAACCTTTGTTTATAAAAAACCAATTTATTACGAAAAAACGGCCGTATCCATGCACCTTAAAAGCTCATTGGGGATTTTTTGTTATTTGGAAAGCTTTTATTGCCCAATAGTCATAACCCTGCAATAATATGATTTGAATGTCTAAGTAAAAAAAACGGGGGGACCCCGACATTTTTGACCATATTTACATATAGCAATAAATATAAAAATATAAATAAGGCGTTAAGTGTTATATTGAGTTATACCTCATCTAAACGAGTCAGACTCTGTTCTTTCAGATATGGTATAACTGCGGTATAACATTAACGCACCGATTCTTTAATGTAAAATATGGTAAAAAATGTCGGGTCCCCGCGCCCCCCCGAATTTTCATAAATTCATATAAATATATAATGACATTCAGAATCTATTATTGCAGGGTTATGACTTCGGGCACAAGCTTCAAATTTAAACAAAAAAATTCCGCCGAAACTAAACTTGGGCTTTAAAAGGATGAAAATAATGCCACCTTCGGGCTTTTAACACTATAACAGGGTGTACACAAGAAATGGAAACCGGATTTCATTTGGCTAAAATATTCTATCCTAAGATGAACAATTTCTTAGTATGAATGAGGTTAAGTTTTGTAAAATCTGTGTTTCTCTTCTTTCATATTGATACACAACGTATTATTCATTGCTCACGCATGATTGAATTAAAAAACAATGATATTGATTGCTACCAAAATTTCATTAGCACGCACAAATTCCAATTTCAGTGCCATTTTTCAGGGTAGTAAATGTACATTATTTAAAGAAATAAAAAGCCATTGGCATTAAATCATTCAGGTATTTCTTCTTTCATCTGGACACCTTATTCGTATAAAAAATGAATAACGTATGCGAAAGAACAAGTAAATTAAAAAACATGCCTGTTTTAGCGTCATTTTTAGAATTGAATACATTTTGCATCACTTATTGAGGCAAGCTGAAACAAAAGCGTTTCACGCACAGCTGACTTCACAACAATAGGGCTTGCTCGGGGGCCACACCAATATGCTACGGAATCTTTGTTGGCGAGGGTAATTTCTTAGATTGCTGGCTGCCAAATCCAGAAAGCGGGGTTAATGAATGCATTTTGGAACATTTGCTTGAAAGCAAGCATCTTTTCAAATTGTTTTTTTCTTACGCCTTGCATCGCTCATTATTCACAAATGCTGTATCATATGGAAAGAAGATCAAACAAGCTTTTTAATAATGTCCTTTGATATTTGAAAATATTCTGAAATACATTTCAGCATGGACAGTTTTGAATTTAAAATTTTGCTCGTGCAAATGAGTTTATTACCTGTTCTCCCTTCTGATTTCTTTTGCCTCAGTCTTGCATGAATTGGAAATCTCTGGACTGGTATCAAATAAGAAGAGATAAGTATGCTTTCCAACTATGTACGATTTTTCTAGTTCATATTTGTTATTAATTATACAAAAATTATCTTCATCAATTCTCGGTTTCCTTTTTTTCTGGGGACACACTGTTATAATTTATGCCTGAAAACAATCACCTTCACGGCCAGCGTGTTCGGCCGTAGGTTGGTAAAGGTCTGCCTCACGTGCGGAAGTCGCAAAGGTTCGAGTCCGGGTAAGGTCATATTTGTACAAGGTTTCTTTAAATATTCTGTAAATGTTAATTAATAAAGTGTATTATTAATTGTAGAAACTTATAAATTAGCACTGGAATGAACGTAAATTGCGGTTCAACACACAAAAACACACATTTGCAAGAAACAAGAAGTATTACTTTTTTCATTTTCTATGGCTGCAACTGGCAGCACCTTTAAAGGTGCCAAGTTTTGAGCCTAGTTTTCTTAGTGTGTAATAGTTAATAATGCGGTTAATTGCTTTTATATTTAGTGAATTTTAACGGTCACTACTATTTCACTATTATTATTATTATTCGAAAAATAGGCTGAATATTATATATCATTAATTCTCCTACTTTTCTTCTCTTCTTTCTTTTTTTCCTCTATCCCCTCCCTTCCTGTCACCACACTTTACGTTCTTTTTGCTTCCCCCTCTTCCTTCCTTTTTTATTTTTCCTTTCATCTCCCCATTTCCTCTTTCCCTTCCATCCAATTTGACTGCTTATCACTTTTTCTCTCCTGCTTCTTTTTGTTATTAATATTCCTTGCACATTATTTGTGTGTATGTTTGCGTGTGTTTTTGCGTGTGTTTGTGTGGCGTGCGTGCTATGTGTGTGGTGTGCTTTGTGTGCGCGATTGGTGTATGCGTGTTTGTTGTATGTTGAATTTGATTTAAATTGAATCATTTGTTTAATTGAATTGTATACAAATGTACTTGATGATTAACTTTGATCCCCGTGTTCTTGCCAAGCCATTAAGATAGTTACCCAAAAGTGTGCATAATTGGATAACAATAATAGTTAATAATGGCCGTTGCTTTTGTACAGTGAATTTTACGTCATACTATTTTACAATTACTATTATAAAAAAGTGCAATATTTATATCATAATTCTCCTCTTTCTTCTCTTGTTTTTTTCTTGTATCCCCTCCTCCTGTCACCACACTTTATGTTCTTTTTTGCTGCCCCCTCTTCCTCTTTTTTTATTTTTCCTTTCCCCTCCCCCCTTTTTCCCTTTTCCCCTTCCATTCCAATTTGTCTGTTCCACTTTTCTCTCCTTTTCTTTTTGTTAATATTCCTTGCACATTATTTGTGGCGTATGTTTGTTGTTTGTGTGTGTTTGTTGGCGTGTGTGTTTGTGTGTGTGTTTGTATGAGTGCGTTTGGTGTTTGTGTGTATGTTTGCGTGTGTGTTTGTCTGTGTGTGTTATTTGTGAGTATTTGTGTGTGTGTTTATGTGCACGATTGTGTGTTTGCGTGCTTTGTGAGTGTTCATTTTATGCGCGCGCGTGTGCTGTGTGTGGTTCGTGTGTGTTCATTTCACCGGAAACCATCCCTGTCTGAGGGTAATTGTTAAAAATGTGAATTATTACTGTGGATTATATATGCTAACGTTTGACAAGAATTTCTGTATTTACATCGGATTTTGAATTATACCTTGCTTTAAATTCTTTACTATGTTAATCTATACCTGAGATTTTTGTGTTTACTTCTGTTTTACACATTTATTTCTTTAAAACACCCTTTATTTCCAACTTTGTTTCTCGCTGAAACTTCCCTTTTTTGATATTTTATTCATTTCTTATGTCTGTCACATTTTTCACCTGTGTTAATTATTTCATATTTATATGTATACATATTCATATGTATAACAAGATATTGATGTAAATTATGTGTATTTTATTCCATACCAGTGATTGTATTGCTCATACTTTTGTATTTTAATCCAATCTCTTGAATTACAATTTTGTGAATAAATGATATGAATAAACAATAATATAAAATAGGATAAAATAAATAAAATAAATAAAAAAGGCTCGCGCTCCACGATTCAAACCATAACCGCACTGACTTCGCAGTACGAAACACCATTCTACAAACTTCTCCGTTCTGCCTGAAAAAAAGTCGAAGAATCCTTACCTAGACATTTATCGTGACGTATTTGACTTACGAGCACTTACAAATAACAGCGTGTGCGACGTATGTCAACGACACATTACTTACCATACAACGTTATGGCCGGCGTTTGCGGGACGTATGATCAGTACACTGGACATAGGTCTGAAAAATTTGTGCCTGCCACAAAATTTTTACGACGAACTCGGTCGTACTACGACGTATACCAAGCGTGCCTTCAGCGTTAAACATAACTTACACAAAAACTTATACAGAAACTTACCATAACTTAAATTTAACGGACAACGTATTCGCAAAATGTTCATACGTCGTCATAGCTGGTTAAATCGTCGAGGTGTGCCCAGCGTGCTCAGCGGTGCACATAACTTAACAAAACTTACCTTAAACTTTATTCAACGTATGACGACGTAGAATTCGCCAAATTTTCATTACGGTTCAGCATTTACGCTGGCTAAATCGTCAAGGTGTGAAGCGCATTACTCCACGAATGCTTTGGCGTGCTTGCCGACGATTTACAACTTATGCCCAATCAATACTCTAACTTACCCTAGCGTGGGGGTAGCGTATCGCCCGACTGATCACTTGTAGTAGCCTATAAAAGGCTTACGCTCCACTGCATTCAAATTGCTTTACACGAAGCACCCCGTGGCACAAATCGGCCCAGATGCCTGACTCTACCTTATTTCTTTACTCCTTTGGTTCTGAGGAAATGCTAAACACAAACTGTTTACACACCGGTGTTATTACATTGAATTCGTCATATTTGATGAAAAGTTATCTGTTCTAAAACACCCCATCTCCCTGGTATGCGAATGTTCGAAGTCTCTTCAATAATTTGACCACCTCATCCGTTACCGGATCCCGGCAGCAGTGGTTAAAAGTGCCATCCCCTTTATTGAAAACCAACCTATTGGTTTTGGAAAGAAAATTACGAAATAATGCCAAATAAAGGAGTGTTCTATTGAAGATTATTCAGATGCATCGTCAAAAGAGCGGTTAGAAACTAGGGCCGCCACTAGATGGGGGGTGCAGGCGATGACGAAAAATAAATTTGGCCCGCGACAATTTTTTATCCCAGCAAACAAAATTCACGACCAAGAACGGGGTGGGGCAGGGGGCAATGATGCCTTAAGAAAAAATTTTACCATGACAAGTGCGAGGGCAGGGGGCCGACGACGCCAAAGACACATTTTTCACCTCCCCCCCCCCCCTCAAAAAAAAAAAAAAAAATCCCTTGCAAACAGGTAACTCGAGCAATACTTTTTTTAAGTTTCTTAAAATGTCGACTCTTGCTGCCAATTTTGCAGACTAGCAAAAATTAAATCTGCCGACTGGATGTGCGATCTGACTACGAAGCATAAATAGTAGTGTCGGTGCGGCCAACCCCCCCCCCCCCCATCTTAGTGACTCCACTGGTAAAAACGTACTAGGATTTCTATACGGTGTCAAAATGCACACAATAATGTACTGCTGTCACTATGTGATACTCGGAACCATCAATTTTGCATCGGGAAACACAATAAAAAAAAAAAAAAAATTTGGAATTCCACTCAGAACTTGAGACCATATATTACACGGGGGAGCGGGGAGGAGGTAGGGGGGTCGGGGGGGGTTACCGGGTACTTTTCTCGTTCAACCAGTCTTTGTTCGGCATTGAAGACACAGACTCCTAATAGAAATTTACAGTATTGGAGGATATTTCCGCATGCTTATCCACAAAAACATGGCTATTAATTTAGTTTTTAAATTCTTTGTTTGACCTACCAGAGCTGTAATTAACATCAAAAGAAATAACCAATACCTTATGATACAACTTCAACAATTTCTTCTCCTTCTTTCTACTACTACTACAACTACTACTTACTACTAGTACTTCTACGTCTACTACTTACTACTACATACTACTACTACTATACACTACTTATACATACTACTACCACTACTCTTCTACTACAACTGCTACTAACTGCTACTACTATACTTTACTACTACTTACTACCACTACTTATACGTCTACTACTACTATGACTTACTATTCACTACTACTATTATACATCTCTAACTTACTTAACTATACTACTTACTACTACTACTACTACTTACTTACTACTACTTCTACTACTACTACAAACTACTACTTCTGTATTACTTCTATCACTAATGCTATTACTACTGGCTGCTGTCGGGGGAGGGGTTGCTCTTAAAATATGGTTTTGGGGTGGGTGTGTGTAGCTCCAGCTTATACCACATTTTTTCTTGAGCGAGCATGTGTAAGAAATTGTTACCATTATCATTTAAGGATTTTGAATACATTTCACTTAAAAAACATTCCAAATATAGAAACTGCTACTACTACTTACTAATTTACTCCTATTACTTACTGACTACTACTTGCTGCTGCTACTACTACCACACTACTACTACTACTACTACACTACTACACTACATACTTATACTACTGCCTACCACTACTTCTTCTACTTCAACTGCCTACTATGCTTATACCTCTACTGCTACTTACTTCTCGCTTGATTGATACTACTTTCTACTCTGCTACTACTCCTATTTACTACTACCTCTACTACTACTACTTAACTGATACTTTACAGTACTACTGCTACCACATGTACCCTTTTACGTCACGAACACCACTTCTATCACTACTTGCTATTGACTACTGCTGCTGTCGGGGGCGAGGGGGCTGCTTTAATTTTATGGTTGGTGGGGTGTTGTAGCTCCAGCTTAGACACATTTCTGAGCGAGGCATGTAAGAAAGTGTAACCCATATACTATAGATTTGAATTACATTTCACTTTAAAAACATTTCCAACTATTACCATTACTACTACTTCTACTGCGTATTATATCTCCTGTACTATTAACTACTATACTACTACCACTATACTGCTTACTACACTTCCACTACTTTCCACTACTACCACATCTACTTATACTACTTCTTCTATTACTACTCTACTTCTTACTGTTTACTAATTCTTACTGATACACTATACTGCCATTAGAACTACTTCTACTGCCAATACTTATATTAAAGATACTACTATACTACTACTACTTAACTACTGATACTAATACTTACTGGTACACTGTACTCTTTACCCTCACCAACATCAAACCACTACTACTCCATATTTAGGGTTTTGGGGCTGTGTTGAAATTACTGCTACTAATTCTACTGCGTGCTACTACTTATTACCATTACTACTACTTCTTACTGCTATTATACTCTCGCTGCTCACTATACTACTGGCTTACTACTTCTGATACTACTACTGCTACTACCACTGTAAAACACCACTACTACTACTAACCACAGTTAACTACTACCACTACTACTACTACTACCACCACAGTTAACTACTATACTACTACTACTACTACCACCAGTTAACTACTACACTACTACTACTACTACTACTACTACTACTACTACTACTACTTACTACAATTACCACTGATATACTCTACTACTACTACTACTACTACATTACTCACTGTATTACTACTACTTATTACTACTACTATACTACTTACTCACTACTACTACTACTACTTCATATACTTACTTCTAATCGATTGCTGCCTCTTACTGCTGGGGGAGAGGTGGTGGTGCTTAAATATGGACTTGGGTGGGGGTGTGCAGCTCGGGTTTTAACAGCAATTCCTAAGGATCAGGTAAGAAATTGTACCCTATACCAAGGATTTGAGTTACATTTCACATTAAAAATATTACAAATACTGCTACTTACTACTACAAAACTATTACTACTGTCATACTAATTATTTCTACTTCCTAATGTATTATCACTACTCTTACTACTGACTACTACTACTATCTATACTACAACTACTACTTACTACTACTACTCAATGATACGAATACTGCTACCACATGTACACTTTACCCTCACGAACACAAGCACTACTTCATATTAAGGGATTATAGGTGTCGTGTTGAAATTACTCACAAACTACTGCTCGGTACTACTGCCTACTATTGCTACTACTTACTGTCATTACTCACTACGTCACTATTATTACTACTACTGCTACTGCCTTCTATTACTACTTTATCCACTGTCCGCTATTACTTTACTGCTTGCCTGCGCCGGGGGGGGGGGGTTCTTAAATATGGTTTTGGGTGGGGTGCTGCATTCTCCGGGCTATTACACATTCTCCTAAGGATCATGTAAGGAAATTGCGTAACATTATGTTAAGGAATTTCGGAATACATTTCACTTTAAAAGAATACCAAATATAGATATACTACTACTACTCTATACTACTACTACTACTACTACTACTACTATTACTGCTTCTGCTATATACTACTACTACTACTACTACTACTACTACTACTTACTATTATTACTACTTCTGATACTACTATCTACTACTACTACTGCATTTACTGTACCACATGTACCCCTTTACCCTCACGAACACCACCACTACTACTTCCATATTTATCGGTTTTTTAGGGTGTTGAAATACTCCACAGCTACTACTGCCTACTTCTACTTACTACTACTTACTACTACTACTACTACTATACTACTACTTACTTCTATATGTATGACTTACTGCCTATCATATTACTATTTTATTTTTTTTTATTTTATTTTTTTTTTAATTCCAGGACATATACAATAAAATGCATTGCACAAATGAAACAATACATTAAATATAATACCACAACAATTGCTGTGGCATCACCTAAAAGAAATAGAATTTCTGTATAAAGGCTCTCCTCATTTGCGTTGCTAGTAAATAAAACAGAAAAATATCTAAACTCAGACATCATAGACTGCATGTGGCCGCTGCCGAAAACAAATTAAAAGAAACAATAAGAAGCTGGGCAATTGTTCCATGACATGCCCCAATGAAACCATTGAACACCACTGGTAATTACACAAAGAAAAGTCCGGTCTCGCACTTCCCCATGCAAAACCGCATCTATTCATCAGGAAGCGGCGACCCTCCCCCGCTCTGATAATACCACCCCACATTATCACTACAGAGAAGGGCAAACGGACACCGGCGGTAAAACAGCAGCCCCCGCATCTGCACATGCCGGTCCGACCATGAAAACGCGTCAGGCCGGTCACGGCGTACCAAACATCGGACAGCTGCCAGACAATCAGCGTATTAAAGCACAATTCCATATCCGTTTTTCAATGCTCTACTGAAATCTTGGAAAACGAACGCCAGAATCCCATTTTTCTGAACGTTTCCCAAATGGGATAACGCGCGAAATCCAGATCCGAGTATGCAAATAGAGTCTAGGAATTTGGATTTCTGGATATCGCCGCAGTTTTCGTCTTTTCACATCCTATTTTTCTGAATTCGTTTCCGTTATTTAAAAATCGTCACGATGCAAATTAGAATCTGGGGATTGGATTCTGGATATTCGCCCGCAGTTTTTTCGTTTTTTCACCATCCTATTTTCATTGTTCTGAATTAATTTCACGGGCTACGTCAAAAATATAATACTTATTCGTATTTTTTTTTTTTTGTAAATAAATTATTTGAATGGGTTTGGATGTTCATCCACTTAATTATCAAAAAAATCTATCATGTAACTTGATATACAGACTGCAGATCGAAATTAATTTTTTTCTATTTTCATATATAATTGTTGGCTGTTGTATGGTTTTGTTCATGCAACATAGGGCCCCTATGTATTTTTCTTAAAGCCCAAATTTTAGTTGCTGGGGATTTTTGCTATTTGAAAGTTTAGCCCAAAAGTCGCTTCGCCATCCTGGTCGTACTTGGCAAGACTGGCGTTCGCCGCTCTTAGGCTCGCCTTCCCCCTCTGCGGCTCGAATCGCAAACTGGGTGGTTCGCCACTCTTAGGCCTCTGCCTTCGCCCTCGCGGAGCCAGCTGCCCACTCTTAGGCCTCGCCTTCGCCCTCCGGGCAAGTCCGCTCGCTCGCCTTCGCCCTCCGGGCTCGACTCGCAAGGACTTGCGCGGTCGCCCCGCTCTTTAGGCTCGCCTTCGCCCTCCGGCTGAACTCGCAAGACTGGGGCGGTCATCCACTCTATAGGCCTTCGGCCTCGCCCTCCGGGCTCAGTCGGCCCGCTCTATTAGGCCTTCGCCTTCGCCCTCTGGGCTCGACTCGCCAAGGACTGGGCAGGTTCGCCCGCTCTTAGGCCTCCGCCTTTGCCCCTCCGGGCTCGACTCCGCAAGGACTGGCAGTCGCCCGCTCTTAGGCCTCACCTTCGCCTCCAGGCTGAACTCGCAATACTGGGCGGGAGTACCCACACTTAGGCCTCGGTTCGCCATCCTGGCCTCGACTCGCAAGACTGGGCGTTCGCCGAGTCTTAGGCCCGCATTCGCCCTCCAGGCTCGACTCGCATTGACTTGGCGGTCGCCCCGCTCTTAGGCCTCGCCTTCGGCCCTCTGGGCTCGGACTTCGCAAGACTGGGTGGTCGCCCACTCTTTAGGCCTCGCCTTCGCCTTTCTGGGCAGCTTGCCCACTCTTAGGCCTCGCCTCGCCTTTTCGCCCTCTGGGCCAGTCGCCACTCTTAGCGCCTCGCCTTCGCCCTCGGGGCTCGGACTCTTGCAAGACTAGCGGTCTTCGCTCCCTTTTAGGCCCTTGCCTTCACCCCTTGGTCGACTCGCAATGACTGCGCGGTGCCCGCTCTTAGGCTCGCGCTTCGCTACTCCAGACTCGGACTCGCAAGACTGGAGCGGTCGCGAGCACTCTTAGGCCTCGCCTTCGCCTCCTGGCTCGATTCGCAAGACTGGCCCGGGCGGGGTCGCTCTCCAACTTGGCCTGCTGACGCCACACTCCGTCCTAGAAAAGCGTCGTAAAGGGTCCTTTTCCAGCCTTCGGACGTCGTTCGACGATCTTTTTGGAAAAAGTCGTAGCTTTTTCAACTCAAATCGCTAGCAACTCGCCACTTTAGGGGTAGCTTTTCTCACATGTCATGCCATTTTAGGGCTTACTAATTTGGTTTGTAGATTACGCCATTTAGGGGTGTAAATTTTGAGTTACATCTATTAACATCTCCAAAATGACGTTTTTTTAATAAGGGGAAAAAAAAAAAAAAAAAAAAAAAAAATTATTAAATGAATTATTTGAATTGAACTTTTCGGATGTTCTGCAATGTACAACCAATGTTTTATTAAATGAGAAAAGACAGTTGGGTTATGCGGAATTAAAGTAGTTGATTTCACTGTTTACGCCACTTAGGTGTTAAATAGTGGATTTTCCAGTTCACGCCACTTAGGGTATCAGAATGAGTGGGGAGATTTCATGGAGTCACGCGTTTAGGGTAGCCTTTTCTCATGGTTAGCGCCATTTAGCGGTGTCACAGACTTTGGTAATGTAGGTTACGCCGTTAGGGTGCATTGATCTGAGGTTGTTTGGACACGGGTGGGGCGGTACAGTGAATTCAATGAAGTAGATAAATGGATAAGTTACAATTCAATAATAATATCAAGAATGACACAATACAATGAATTAAATAGATTTTCGATCCCTTTAAAATACTGTCTTTGGTAAAAAGTTTCATAAAGTAATATCAGGATGGAGATCGAAATATTGTCTGATTATAGTGACATCATAATAGGTGTATTATAACAATTCAAATAAACAATCCACACCAAAACAAAAAATAAAATGAATAGAACAATCATGAATGCAATCCTAACACTTTCAGTTCTGTTTCGTACACACAATTCCATCGTTCCCTAGAAATTCAAATACACTATTTAACATGTTATTCAGCATGAGGTCATCTATTTAAATAGGTTTTCATTTCCTATAGAAATGTTTGTATATAACATTATGTGTGAAGTAAAGAGATGAAGGTAAGATAAATGACCTTAAATTGAACATATTGTTACATGTTATTACATTCAATTCAATTCAATTAATTTGATTGTCCAAATGTTCACACGACAAAATATTAAAGCATATAATAGACAATGATATAAATACAATACTACACAAAATATACACATTGCAAGAACAAGCCATACGAAAACAACATTCATTATGGTTTAAAAAATTAAATAGGCAATAATGCCAAAAATGGTTTCCGATAAACACCCCATTACGTTTTTAAAGTTCACTCAAGCCAACCCCTACCACTGTAATTTTCCATGCGTTCATAAATGTTAATTAATCACGAAGAAATGACATTTGATATGTTTAATTACAAATATATTAATATATTAAAATACAATGAAACAAAAAAATACAATACTGTACGATATATTCCAAAAAATTATAAATTTTTCGAAAATCAATCTGAAAATTTATAAATAAATACACATGACAAGTAACCAATATATATATTTAAAAAAAATAATGCCTAATTACTCCCACCCCCTCCCCCAGTATCGCAACGAGAACATTTACGTTAAAACTTTAAATCTAACATTTTACAAGCAGGTTGTATTATTCATAGGAAGCAATTATTTTTCAATATGTTTTTAAAAGAATACAGAGAAACACATTGTTTTAGTTTGTCCGGTAGAGAATACCATATGTCAGGACCCCTGTGTTGCTGGAAATTTGCGGATTTTCTAGTATTATACGAATGAATTTCATTATTGCATACAAACATGTGTTTAAAATAGTCGGGAATGAGATTTTGATGTAATTTAAACATAAAGACTTTAAAAGGCTTTAGTAAAATCGATGAAGAGGCCAACAACGAAAGGGCGCTTGTGATTTTGTCATATAAATCTAAAATTGTGTGTGGGTTGAGTTTATGAATACCATGTTGGCACTGGATTATTATCTTATGGAAATTATATAGTTGGTTATAAATTATTCTTTCTACTCACCAAGTTCGAAATACTACATTCATTGATTTAGTGTGGGTTTTAAACTGAAATAATGGACCAGTCACACTGTCACATTGTTCTGACAATTATGTAAACAATCCAACTATGTAAATAATCCAATTATGTAAATAATTCGACCCGGCACCTTTCCACCGTCCCATAGAAAGCTATGCTAAGTAGGGCGACTTTTAAAACGTCTTATACATTAACCGAGTCGTAGAATTGTTTTAAATCGAAAGAAATGAAGGGAAAATGTGTGTGCTTTCAAATGAGTAACATGATTTGTCATTTTTTTCCAAACTCAAAAAAGTTCAGAGGCCTTGATACATAAGACAAACCACACATTCTCCCTCGCTAATAAGCATAAAATGCAACGATTCTAATATGGCAATTAAAAAAAATCATTTAAATCTTGAACCTTGAAAAATCCAACTTCATTGGCAACCTATCAGGAAGTGTAGTCCCCAAAAAATATACAAAAACCACAAAAAACGTGACAATTTTCCACTCTACCTATTTTTAATTAATTTTTAGGCTCATCCGACCCGAAGGGGCCCCGAATGCAGCTATGCCATGGCGTGGCGTCGTCGCGTCCTTCGTCCGTCCTTTCCGTCCGTCCGTCCACAGTTTTTGAAATGTTTTTCTTCGTCATTTCTCAACCGATTTTGATTCTGATTGTGTTCATATGATAGGGCTTAGGTGGGGGATTTAATAATTTCTAAACAGAATCGTGAAATTCATTTATTAATTTATGCAAAATTATTCGAAATCACAAAAAATGCTTTCTTGCTCCTTCTTCTCAACCGATTTTTTGATTGTGAATTGCTTTATTTTGGTAGGGCCTGAGTTATGCGACATTAAATGTCTTACAACAGAATTTTTGAAAAAATTAATACTCCATTAATTAATTATGGTATTTTTTAATGCAAATTTTTCAAAATTAACAAAAATTGCTTCTCTCCGCACATTTCTTGACCGATTTTCATTCTGTTTGTGTTGATCTGATAGGGCTAAGGTGGGGGCTTCAAGACTTCTACACAAAAAATTTTGAAATTACTGTCTCAATTAATGCAAATTTAAAATTTAATCAATTTGGCAAATTTATGCATAATTATTAACAAAATAAACAAATACAAATCACAAAAAAATGCTTCTTCTCATTCATTCTCTCAACAATTTTTGAATGTTAGTTTGCTTATCTGGTAGAGCTAAGCTTGGAATTGTAACCACTGAAATTTTCGGATATATGATGTTGCGAGATTGCCGGATGAGCGCTACCTCATTGACGTTTTCTAGTTTAGTGTATCTATACAATGATTAGGCATTGCGCGGGTTCAATTAGTGCTGATGTGCGGCCCTGAAAAAAGTGTCGTCCACGTACCTGAACCAACTGAGGGAGAGCTGAGTGCACCTTGGGTTGCGCCCTCATCGTTGACTATAACGTGGAATGCAACTTGGAATGCAACTTGGAATGCAACTTGGTCACAGAACAAATGGGCAGGGCTGTCAACTTTTTAGAATGAATTATTGGAGGGGGGAGATTCACCTTTGCCTGCCATTTTTTTGTGTGTGTACTAGCCAAATTACTAGCCAAACAACTTCTGACATGCAGGGGGGGGGGGGGGCCAAGGGGCCGACCACAACCAAACCATGTTTTGCCTGCCCAAAAAAAATTACCTGCCAAATTACTAGCCCAACAACTTCTGACATGCAGGAGGCCAACGGCAACCAAACCATTTTTGCCCACCAAAAAAAACCCAAACAATCAAACAAATTACCTGCCAAATTATTAGCCAAACAACTTGTGACAAGCGGGGGGGGGGGGTAGCAAAAAAAATTACCTGCCAAATTACTAGCCAATCAGTTTGTTCACTGGTACACGTTTTGCGGGAGGGTTTTTTTTTCATAAAGCGGGAGATTGGTGGGACGGCGGGAGGATGAGCTCCTTGGCGGGAGACTCCCGCCAAATGCGGGAGATGGTTGACAGCCCTGAATATACTGTGGCACACACAATTTCCTCATAAAATACCAATATTGAAGGACGAAGATTGGAAGTCTAAAGATACTTGTTTCTACCTTTATCCCTATGAGGGTTATTTAATGTAATGATCACTTGCACTTAACTTTAACATAATTACCCCCACCGTATAGCAACAGAAGGGAAGGAATAAATAAGAGCAACCCAAAGAACTACATTATTATCTGCAATAATAAAGCGCCAGCTATAGATAGCTGATCGAATATTGTGCCCCGTCCTATGGAGTATATACCCCTTTGCAGATCCACCAGGAACGAAACACATTTAATCAACAGGCTACTGGTAAATTCATGTTTGATTATACATCTTGTGAAAAACGGACAAATGAGTGACAATTTGTTTTTCTCCAAATCTCAGGTCCAAAAATTTTCCCGGCCAGGCCAGCCGGCAAAAACTCACTCAGCGGGGGTTCCACCTGCCGAAAAGTCGTTATGCACGGCTACATTTTGCCGTCTGCTAAATAAAAGTCAACATTTATTCAATAATTTCATAGTTATTTGACATTTCAAACACCCCTGTTTGAGTCACTAAGATTCACAATTCCCCTCCGAACCAA
>JZLH01S0248459.1:47823-59996 GCA_001188425.1 Eucidaris tribuloides
AATTCCTGAGAAGATGCTGGCTCGAACAACACATTTCCGAAGATTCATCAATTCAGAGTAAATGTAGTCAATCATTAATGTTGGTTCCATCTTCCAATTAGCTGATCTCTTTTAATGAATTTTCAAAGTTGGCATGCTCTTTTAACATTATTCTCTATTGGGGCTTGATTGTACCTGCGTGCGACCGTTACGGAACACAAAGCAGCTACCCTTCGAGTAGCTTTTGAACACTGCATTGGGTGTAGGTTCCCATGCGCTAAAAAGAGACTACTTATAATGCCTACACTCCTGGCGCACCCGAAAGGATTGGCTGTTCACCACTCGCCCTGCTTTGTCACTGGGATTAGCGCGGTTAGTCTCGCTTCCAAGCGCTAGTGGGGGTATTGCACTGGCGGGGGAAACACTTAAGCAATGAGGCCTTTTTGATCAAAGCGCTATCCGACATTGGCAGGTTTGTGTCTGACGAGCCATTCCCAGCAGGCCACACGCAACGAATCACAAGCTCATCAACAGCACGGGAAGCGCGTGGCTAAGGCGCATGGTGCAGGCACATGTGTCGTTCACTCGAATAGCTGACTCTGATCATGTTAATTTAAATCCAATGAGCATTGATGAAATCAAATGTGAAGATTAAACATGAAAATTCACATGCAAATCAAGCCTTCGAGCTACGCTTGTTAAAATCACTTGTGGTGTTAATGTGGTAAAGGAGGTCCCCGTGGATTTTTAAATTCTCTAAATGCCCATACGATGTTTTGTTTTATTTGGTTGTGTTCAACATTCGTTTTTTTGTTGCCTCAGTAGTGCAGGTGTTTCTTTTCAATACATGGTCAATTGTTCACTAAGAGTGGCATAACAACCAAAGCAGTGGAAATCCCACTCATCAACACAACAAAAATTGGGTGACTTACGAAACTTTGGTCATTTTGCAGCTTTTCAATTTAGCACATTTACACCACATTTTAACGGTACTGCCTTTCCCTGATGGCATAATCAATAAACAAGTTGGATATCCTTTCTTAATGTGAAATTAAATATCGTTTGAATGATACCAAGCTTGCATTGATTAATCTCGAAGCGCGTAGATATAATTGATTCAAACTCAGATTTCCAAACTTTTTTCAGGAGCTGATTGTATATTCATCCACAGTTTTACAAAAGACAGTCGCCAACCCTTCAAAAGGAAGGCTACGTCCACGTTTATAGAAAACAGTAATTTCAACCCTAACTCGCCACTGGGTTGATTTCTTGAAACGATACAAGCAAAGTGTAGTCTGCTATAGGATGGTATAATCAGTGATCTTGTGGATTCCAGTTGATTATACCAAGACGTTGTCAAGGGTTGGCGCCGGTAAAATACCGGGTGGTAAATTACCGGTATTTACCAGGTAAATAACCGCCTTAAATACTATTCAAAAGTTATTTCCTTGAAGGATAATAACTTAAAAATGTAGAGATTGTATTCAGATAGTGGATCAACACAAAATACAACAAAGAGTAATTTAAGTGATGTGGGGAACAGGACTATTATGATTGGTTGAGACATAATTTTCTTCACAGCCAAATCAATACTAAAAGTATAGAAAATTTAAAATTACCTGTTTTATTGTAGATTTTTTTTTTCATCAGTCAGTCTGAAAATATTTGAATTGCTCCATAAATCCAGAACACTTAAAATAGCACACCCCATTGACAGATTTGATTTTGACCCTGTATATTTCAGCAAGATGAGGGCTGCACCACAATGTAACACCTGAATAATGTTACAGTGTAATACTGTAGTACTCAGACGATGTGAAATAAAGTCTGAATTAAATTATCAAATTGAAAGAGGTTTTTCAGAGTCTTTTCATCTGAAATTTATCAGGTCCAAGATGGTTTGTGTAAGAAGTGCCAAATGAACTGCGATTAAATGCTTCCTTAGTTGACTTGTACAACTTCAAATATACACCGGCTAGGTATTGCCCATATTTCCCAGTATTTCCCGCCTGGTGGGAAATACAGGTATTTCCCGGGAAATTGCAAACCCTGGACGTTTACTTGCCATACCCAGAAAAAGAACCTTACACGGCCTATTTTATTCGAGTAGTTTGTGTCATATAAAAAATATTCCTACCGCAATCAAACGCGGATCGTACTACAGACAAAATGATAGGTGGCTGTATTTCAATCAACAAGGACGAGAAATGAAACCTGAAATTAATATTAATCAATTTTTTTTATTGACCATTCATGTCAGAATTAGGCCAAACATTGGTCGAACCCCATTAAAATATCAGAAACTGTCAAAAATATCTGACCTTAAATGATAGCGTTTGAATGGGAACAGGAGCGAATAAACATGCCGAAGCACAAACGATTTATACCAGTATGAATAACTGTCGTGGGGGATTAAGTCTGTAGGCGGGAATCGTTAAGGTGGTTATTATGTTATATTATTTATTATTATTATATATTATTATTTATTGATTATTATATTATTATTATATATTCATTATTATATTATTATTATTATTATCTATTATTATTATTATTATTAGATTATATTATTATTAATTATTTATTATTATATTATTATTCATTATTATTATTGTCATTAATGTTTATTATTATTTATGCATTTAGACCCATGCTCTTCATGGTAATCCAGCGTTTACAAAATACATTTATCCACACTATTTTTCTTGGCGGAAAAGGTATGTTTTTTAACAATCTCTTAAACTGGTCAAGTAATTAGCGGACGTTAACATTGATTGGAAGTGAGTGAGTGATGAGTGAGCTATTGATTTGATTGACTGATGAATTGTTGATGATTGATTGATTGATTTGGATTGATTCGATTATTGATTGATGATTGATTGATGTTGAGTTGATAAGTGAGTGAGTGATGGTGAGTGAGTGAGTGTAGAGTGAGTGATGTGAGTGAGTAAGTGGGTGAGTGCAGTGATGAGTGCATTGATTCCACATGTTCAAAATAAATATGACAATACATTGCTGGCTACATAATCATAAACTGTATAAGAAGAATACAAATATAAAAAACAAAAACTTACGCATCAATTAAACAGTGTTTTGCGGCTGTTTAAATATCCCCATTGTTCGGATAATTCATGCATTTTTGCCAAAAGGAGGGGGGCCGCTCCAAATTACACAAACTTTTACCGGTCACGTCACCCACCGAAAGGTCGTTATGCACGGCTACATTTTGCCGTCTGCTAAAGAAAAATCAACATTTATTTAATAATTTCATAGTTATTTGACATTTCAAACACCCCCCCCCCCTCCTTTGGCAAAAAATGCATGAATTATCCGAACAAGGGGATATTTAACACCGCAAACACTGCTTATAATTGATCGCTAAGTTTTTGTTTCTTTATATTTGTATTTTCTTATACAGTTTATGATTATGTACCACAATGTATTGTCATATTTATTTTGAAATGTGAATCAATCACTCACTCACTCACTCACCCACTTACTCACTCACTCACTCACTCACTCACTCACTCACTCACTCACTCACTCACTCAATCAATAGCTCACTCACTCACTCACTCACCCACTTACTCAATCAATCAATCAATCAATCAATCAATCAATCAATCAATCAGTCAATCAATCAATAGCTCACTCACTCACTCACTCACTTCCAATCAATGTTAAGTCCGCTAATTCCTTGAACCAGTTTAAGAGATTGTTAAAAACATACCTTTTCCCCAAGTAAAAATAGTGTGATAAATGTATTTTGTAAACGCTGTGATACCATGAAGAGCATGTCTAAATGCATAAATAATAATAATAACAATAATAATAATAATAATAATAATAATAATAATAATAATAATAATAATAATAATAATAATAATAATAATAATAATAATAATAATAATAATAATAATAACAATAATAATAATAACCACCTTTAACGATTCCCCCTACAGACTTAATGCCCCACGACAGTTATTCATACTGGTATAAATCTTTGTGTTCGGCATGTTTATTGTTGTCCATTCAAACGCTATCATTAAGGTCAGATATTTTTGACACGTTTCTATTTTTAATGGGGCTTCGACAATGTTGCCAATTCTGACATGAATGGTCATAAAAAAAATTGATAATATTAATTTCAGGTTTCATTTCTCGTCTTGTTTGATAAATACAGCCACCATCATTTGTGTTGTAGTACGATCGCGTTTTGATTGCTAGAATATTTTTTATATGACACAACTACTCGCTATAATAGGCTGTAAGTTTTCTGTTCTTGGTATGCAAGTAAAACGTCCAGGGTTTGCAATTTCCCGGGAAATACCTGTATTTCCCACTCAGGCGGGAAATACTGGGAAATATGTGGCAATACCTAGCCGTGTACTTTTGAAGTTGTACAAGGTCAACTAAGAAGGCCATTAATGCAGTTCATTTGGGCACTTCTTACACAAACCATCTTGACCTGATAAATTTCAGATGAAAAGACTCTGAAAAACCTCTTTTCAATTTTGATAATTTAATTCAGATTTATTTCACATACTGTCTAGTACATACAGTATTACACTGTACATTATTCAGGTGTTACATTGTGGGGTGCAGCCCTCATCTTGCTGAATATACAGGGTCAAAATCAACATCTGTCAATGGGTGTGCTATTTTAAGTGTTCTGGATTTATGGAGCAATTCAAATATTTTCAGACTGAACTGATTGAAAAAAAAATCTACAATAAAAGCAGGTATTTTAAATTTTCTATACTTTTAGTATTGATTTGGCTGTGAAGAAAATTTGTCTCACCAATCATAATAGGTCCCTTGTTCCCACACATCATTAAATTACTCTTTTGTTGTATTTTGTGTTGATTCCACTTACTGAATAACAATCTCTACATTTTTAAAGTTATTATCCTTCAAGAAATAACTTTTTGTAATAGTATTTAAGGCGGTATTTACCGGTAAATACCGGTATTTACCACCCGGTATTTACGGCGCCAACCCTGACAACGTCTGGTATAATCATGGACATCCACAAATCACTGATTATACCATCTATGGCAACCTACACTTTGCTTTGTATCGTTTCAGAAATCAATCAGGGCGGTTAGGGGTTGAAATTACTGTTTTCTATAAACGTGCGACGTAGCCTTCCTTTTGAAGGTTGCGACTTCTTTTTTAAAACTGTGGATGAATATACAATCAGCTCCTAAAAAAGTTTTGGAAATCTGAGTTTGATCAATTATATCTACCGTTTCGTAGTATCAATCAATGCAAGCTTGGTATCATCAAAACGATTATTTAATTTTCATTAAAAAGATATCCAACTTGTTATGATTATGCCATCAGGGAAAGGCAGTACCTTAAAATGTGGTGTAAAGTGTAAATTGAAAAGCTGCAAAATGACCAAAGTTCGGTAAGTCACCCAATTTTTGTTGTTGTTGATGAGTGGGATTTCCAATGTCTCTTTGGTTGTTATGCACTCTTATGTGAACATTGACATGTATTGAAAGAAACACCTGCACTAGAGGGCAAACAAAAACAACGAAATGTGAAACAACCAAATAAACAAACATGTATGGGCATTTTAAGACATTTAAAATCACGGACCTTTCACCACATTAACACCACAAAGTGATTTTAAAAAGTAGCTGAAGCTTGATTTGCATGGATTTTCATGTTTATCTTCACATTTGATTTCATCAATGCTCATTGATTTAAATTACATGATCAGAGTTCAGTATTGAGTGAACGACCCATGTGCCTGCACCAGCGCCTAGCACCGCTTCCCCGTGCTGTTGATGAGCTTTGTGATTCGTTGCTGTGGCCTGTGGGATGGCTCGTCAGACACAAACCTGCCAATGTCGGGATAGCCTTTGATCAAGGCCTATTGGCTTAATGTTTTCCCCCGCCAGTGCAATACCCCACTAGCGCTTGGAACGAGACTAACCGCGCTAACCCCAGTGACAAAGCAGGCGAGGTGAACAGCCAATCTTTCGGTGCGCCAGGAGAGTAGGCATTATAATTAGTCTCTTTTTAGGCGCATGGGAACCTACACCCACAATGCCTTGTCAAAGGCTACTCGAGGGTAGCTGCTTGCTTTCGGTACGGTCGCACGCAGGTAAATCAAGCCCCATAGAGAATAATGTTAAAAGCATCAACTTTGAAAATTCATTAAAAATCAGCTATTAATTAGGACAGATTGGAACCAACATTCAATGATTGAACAATTACTCCTCAATTGATGATCTTCAGGAAATGTGTTGTTGACCAGCATTTTCTCAAGGGAATTCGTAACAAATTCCTAGCATATTCACGGCGATTTGCGCTTGTGTACTTGAATTTCAAAGCCGTATTCATGGGCACAAAAAAATAGTTCCTACCAAATCAATTAATTTCTTTCACGGTAACAGCAATGAAGATCCACTCAACCCCTATCAGAACATTTTATTTAATACTTAATCAAATCCACCCCCTCTTGGCAGCCGCCCATTCAAATTAACATTTCTTAATCTTTGGTTGGGTCGGATGCACATTTTCTGGATTTCTGTGTTATTTACGCGCGTGCAACCTAACGGCACTGAACTGTTGGACCGCATTACGCCATCAACGGTGAGTTGATGGCGTAGGCTGACGAAGCTTGCATGCTGCTCACTGAACTTTCTAGAATTCAGTGCTGTTGCAACAGTCGGAAATCTATTGGTAATCCATTCCAAAGTGAGAAGTGAGATGTTTTATACACCTATCAATTGTAAGACGCACCCCTCGACCCCCCGAGAATGATGCGTCATGGGTGGGTCATTTACCAACAAATAATGACGCAGGTTACCGTCATGGAAGCATTTGGTCCATCACAGCATGGTGAATGGGGTGCGTCAGTTTGTATACGTTTAATAGGCCTAGGCACAGTCATTGTAAGAAAATGGTCCGTCATAGTCAAGACACACAGGTGCGTCATGGTATATGAAAAGCCGACTGACGTTTGACAAGTGACGCACAATTCCCGGGGGTCGAGGGATGCGTCTTACAATTAAAAGGTGTATTATCCCCAACCAATATGAATTTTATTATTAGAAGACTACCATCTATCACAACTATTTTATAAGACATTAAATTTTATCTTCGATGTTATCAAATAGCCGCATCCTGGTTCTGTTTGCCAACAATATGAATTGCCTGTGGTTTTGACATAATCAACTTAAAAATGAAACTATGTGGGATGAACTCAGAGTGAAACTTGTTTGAACATGTAAAAATAAACATGACAAGCGAATGCAACCTTGATAACGAGAGTTGTCTACGCGAAGCACAAAGTCTAAATAGATTTTACAGTAATATGAGCACTTTAAATAATATTTTGCAACATAAAAGACACCCCTTGATATCAAAGCCTGTATTTACACATTAACACCTCCTTATAATAATGAATCCCCTAAGTAACATAACTGATAACATAATTCCAATCCTAACGCTTACATGTAATTGTGTAATTGTTTATAAGGTCAGTATACCTATAATACTCCGTATGGTACGTAACGAATAATAGTACCACGTAGTGTAGTAAATGAAGGCAACGTTAAAATCATTAAAGACTTTCTTACATTAATTCAACAAGCAGACAAGTAAAATATAAAATACAGGTTTTCCCAGTCTCCGCGTACGTCAATTCCATATGGTATACTCAGAATGTTCTCACGAAAAACATGACTGTGCGTGTACACACAGTTTATGCCTTTTTGATTCGACACAATACGAAAAAAAAATCACAATTTTCAGTCCATAAAATAGAGTCCATGTTGTACACGAGGTGGCTTGCTGTACTTATTTCTGATTGGCTGAAGACATACTGATCTGTGATTGGACTACGTCATACTAAACTCTGATTGGTTCACGTCATACTGATCTCAGACTGTCTGACATCTGATTGGTTGGAGTACCGTTGTGGCAGCCTTCTACCCTGGGGGCCGTGGATTCTTGGTGTAGGCTTTCAGTTTTGCGGTTTGCTATGTAATCTTGAATCGGGGGCAAAACATAATTATTATATATATGGATCTGGCCTTGAGGGGATACGAACATATATTGCCTGAAACTAAAATCATATAGCTCGAGCGAAGACGGAGGTGATATGATTTTTAGTGAGGGCAAATATATGTCGTATCCCCCGAAAGTAAGCAGCCAGTCCGTATTATTTATTATTATCCATCAGACATTCTAGAGCACTGAATATATAACTTTAAAGAGAATCATTGCTGCGATCTGCTTGTGGTCGCAAATGTCATTTTAAGCACGGTTAGGCTTGCCATAATCTGACCTTTCGCCCGTGAAGAATCGGTTATTCAGCGATTTATCGATCGTGAACGCGCAGCGTATAGCGTACTAGGCATGTTTGAAGCAAGCGCTTCGTACACGTGCTGACGAAAGTCTAACGTAACGTTAACACGGTAGATTTATCTCGATTTTTACCGTTGAGTTAGACCTATTTGGAAGTTTCGTAAAAATATTTCCAGCAGAAGACTTTATATCATAGTTTCTATATTACATTGAGCTTATATACATCAGTCAACAGCAGCCATTGGATACCGAGACGTTTTCAGTTAACCGTATACGTACGGTACGGTACTACATGGATGCCAGAGTCTTACTACTCACTTGTCGGTAAACATGGCTACCTGGCTAGCTAGGCTATACGTAACATGACGAGTTACGTCTACGAGACAACAGTACAACTTCATCCGACTCTGACAGGGAATCGGTGAGTTTAATATTGAAAATAATAGATCTATAGTCTAGATCTCATTATGGACATGGACATGGTGTATCTCCATATTAGATCTAACGTTGGATCTATCGTTAACGTTACAACACATCGCAGAAATAGTTAAACTGTTAGTTTTTGTTAGAGTTACCGTAGACTACTGACTGTTCTGAACGTTACAAAAATCTAACGTTTAATAGATCTAACGTTAGGTTAACTGTTACTGCTGAAGTTACTAGTTAGACTGCTTGGCTATGCAGTGTAAATTTTAAAAATAATGATTATCACTTTCTTACCTTCAAATTTAAGCTGTAATAACCATCTAAGGTGCACATCCTACGTAGAATCTAATTGTAGTGAAGCTTCACCGCTGTCCTTTACTGGTTTAGCAGCTCCATACACACAATAAGTTCAAGTTCCAAAACAAAGAAACTCGGAAATTGTTCTGTCAAATTTCCCCTCGCTAAAGTGTCAAACAGTCCAACAAATTTATAGGAGATTCAAAACTGTCAATTTCCACGCGATAAAGTTTCAGAACAGTTCAAAAAAGTTATAACGTTTCAAAGTATCAATACCAACGTCTGAAAGTTTCAAAATCGATAACAAGTTTGAACAATTTTAACGCATATACAAAATCTTCTTGCTGAAGTTTATTCTTTGTAATAATTTATGGTGACAGTGCAGTTGTTAAACACAAACGGTGCTTGTTGCACCTGCATTCTGCTCGACATACTGCTAGTGCTAGTTGTTATCCTGGATCCACCAGCAACATTCTGATTGTTTGCAACAGGTTGCAAGATACCATTTTCAGGCACCGGTGCGGGGGCTACTTCATGCTGGATTATGTCGTTTTGTTCATATTCGAAATCAAAAAGTGACATCTGTGAACCAGTTAGTTCAAAGTCAATGTCAAAGTCACTCTCGTCTTGATGGTCTTGTATTGGTGTTGGAGCAACAGTAGTAAGTGGCAAAGTAGAAGTTGGTGGAGCTGTCGTATCATGTGGTGGCAATGTAACCGTATCTGATGGCAAAGAGGCAATCGGAGGTCTAGGATCAGGATTTGGCGTAGCCGTATGACCGATAGCCTGGGCAAGCGTGGACGACATTTCATATTTTCTATCGTTGCTTACACGACCAGTATACGAGGCGAGACTGCCTTCATTATTGTGTCCTGACACTTGGCAAATGTCCCTACCTGCAAATCCTCCAGCATCAAGGATTCTGATACATGTTGTTCTTACACAGTGATTTGTGTAGATTCGTGATAAACCAGCTTTTTTCGAGATTGTTGACATCATGCTGCCAAGTGTATTTTTGCCAACTGTGCACTTTTTGTACCAAGATCCATGAGTTGGAGCAGCAGTTTTCGGTGTCTGAAAAAGACTGTCACTGTTTTCATTTAGCTTTGAGTAATACTTCTTGAAAGAAGCAACGGGGCAATTAACAGTGCCTGTGGCATACATGCGCCCACCATCAGTTCTAGAAGACAAATTGTCCTCTCTCGTTTTCTTTGTCATTTCGTCCAAATTTTGAGTAACAAACTCTTGTCCATTCTCATCCGTTTCGATTTTGAAATGTTCTTTTTTAAGTTCACGCAAATTTTCTCTCCCTCTCCTGCAAAAGTACAGAGCAATCTCAAACCAAACCTTTGCTTGTAATCCACTTGGTGACTCTTGGTCGAAGACATCTGATGAATACAATTTTTGGAGATCAGCAGGAGCAATGCTATCGTGATGCTGCACAAATCCTTTTCCTATCTTTTTTAGTTCCACTGATGCAGCCTTGTAAGCAACATTTGAGTGGGTAAACTCAATATCCTTAGTGATGTCTATAACTTCAGCATATTCCGATTTTAAGTATCTGTTTATTCCAGCGCGAATGCTGTTGAGTGAACTAGTTTTGTAATGAGTACCGTCAGCCCGACGCACCTCGGTGTAAAATTTTGCTAAAACCGACGCGAGTTCACATTTGTTCAAAAGCTGAAAATCCACATTACGGCCCTTCTCCGTCAGGTATTCCCTGAAAACTGTCACCGCAGATTTTGTTGCTTTTTTAGTATTGACGGTATCCTTGTTTTGGAGTAAAAGTTCGTATTCATCATCGTCCAAACTCGCGAATCTGGAGAATGCCATGATGTTTGTTTACAAACAGTATCGGGCAAAGGTCATACGATGAGTTTTTTCCCACGGTACGGGTACGCAACGCCGGCCAGCGCAAACGGCGTTTACGTACAAAACCAATGGGATTTTTACGCTGTGTGCGGCAAGTGCTTGCGCGGTTCGTGATTTTATATTTTCCTTCTTCTACCAACCTGGAGCTAAAGTTTACCGGATGGTTAGAAGAGGGGTAAACGTGTTTTAATCTCACGTCTTCTCTGCACGCAAAGTTCAATGGGATCTTGGAGCCTTGGGTATACCCAAGAAAATCACATGTTCGTGTCAGGGTGCATGTAAGATAGAGGGCTAATAACAATATTAGGATGTGCCGCCTCAGATGTCTGAATACGGATAATAATAAAGTACTACTTTCTTTCCTGATTTGTTATCATTTGCAGAATTTTCGTTAACGGATTGCACATATTATCTGTCAAGATACACATGTAGTGTTTGTGAATCATTAGTTCTATTGTATCATTAATATCAGTACATAACTGACTGATCTAATCATCGATGATGTTTGACTGTTGAATAAATTGTTCGAAGTCAATTTGATTATGCAAGTTACATGTAAATTAGTGATTGGAAGGTCCAATATATGGAGGATGATATAGTTGCTTAAATTGATTATTTACGACGGTTGTTACGACAAATGTGATCCCGATTTCCGGATGACTGCAACGATTTTGTCAATATCACTTGTCTTACCCATGCCAAAGGAAGAACCTGGCCAGTAATTTGACTCTGGCTTGGTTGAATAATAATCGGTGGTTTCAAAGTTTGTCGCTGTTGCGCGTGAAGTAACGTCCAGAAGAGAATGACTGTCCTCCATGGTAACCCAGCAGCGTAAGGTTGTGAAGAGATAACTGGCAGAAGCGCGGGACAGGATTCGGCAATAAACTTTGTAGTTGGAAGGAAACACGTCAAACAATTCATATATAATTTTGCGGTTATTCCGTGGAAAACCATATCAATTGTTCAGTAACAGAAAGAAAACATGGGTACGTGTTTCTGAAGATGTGAAAGTTCATATTTGTCTGGTTAATGTCATAATGATTGACGTGAGAGGCGGTTATCTATCAGCGTGATATTTTTATATAAAAGTGATATATTTCTTTAAAAAGAATTATCGTTCATGTTTGGAAGTTGGTAGTGTGGTTTTTTGTATGGAAATCAGTAGCATATTTGCTACAAAAGCCACAACCATTGAATACGTAATTCCACTTTCCTGATGGCACTAACACAGAGTCAATGGTTCACATGCACACAAACGGCGATGCAATAAA
>JZLH01S0248481.1:37847-50925 GCA_001188425.1 Eucidaris tribuloides
GAAGAAAGAATGAAAACGGAGGAGAAGAGGAAGGAGGGGAGAAGAAAGGAGAAGGATGCGAGGAGAGGAGGAAAAAATGAGGAATGAAGAATTTGCGGTCCTAGTACAAATAGATAATGTAGGATACAAAAATCACACGAAGAATCTGTGTACTTACTAAGTCCTCTATCTGCATGTCGTCGACATACTTTCGACAGTGACATAAGACATATTTGAAGATGGAATACAGAATTAGCAGAATGATAGCGAGAGGCACAGCATATAGGTTCTGTTCATACTTCATAAGTACGTGTAGCGTCTGTGGAACTTCCCATTGAGCTGCAGTAGCGAATAACACGCGTGGAATGTATTGCTACGGAAACAGAGAATACAGAAATAGCACTTTTATTTTGTTTATTTAAGACATCAGGTCACTCTCACTGAAAGAAGTTACTCATGTACAATATGAGTTTTCTATATCAAGACTTTCCATAAACTCTCGACAAAAGTTGAGAATGTCGGAGACAACACACAATCATGTATAGTGGAATTTATTCAGACGCAAAATCAAAAATATTGTCATTGGCGACCGGTTTGTGAAACTATTGACAATTAAGATAATTTGAATATGGACTTTTTAGTACATTTAAAACTAATTAGGACCAAAAAAATGTAAACAAAAGTGTTTAACATCAGTTCTTTGAAAGACCACGATAATAATGACGAAAGCTAATAAAGAAGGGTATTTAAAGATGATAAATACTTGAATTAACAAATAACTTACAAGAATAAGGAAGCAACATCCAAATGAAAAGCATTCGACATTCATAAAGTCATACTTACTTATACAGGCAATCGGAGATGACAATCAGAATGTTAGCGACCAGAGTGATAGATTGCCCATCGCTATGGGAACGACTCCAGAAACAACTTTTGCAAGGTCCATGTCAGGTCATCTCCACAAAGGGGCTGAAAGATGGCCAGAAGTTAGAAAAAAGATTGTTACATGTGATAAAAGGTCAAACCTTATATAGAATATGACATGTGAACCCACTTAATTCCCAATTACTGGGAATATAACAAGGTACTGGGAATTATAAATCTAAGAAACTATTTGATGAACACATTAAGTCAGCTGCTTGATTCATGGCTTATAATCTAATTGCTACTAACAGTGTATATATTTAACTCTTGCTAATTGGGTAATTTGATGTATAGAACCTGAGCACCTTCTGATCTTTGCTGAAATATAAAATATAATTATTCATTACTAACAGGCAGAAATATGACATGCACCTTTCCACAACAGTTAAACCAAGAAACTTTGGGGTCAAAAATTTGTCATAATTCAAATGACCATGATATTACAGCTACACAGTCCAGTCTGCAGTGCGCATCAAAAATCCCTTCCTTTTGTGCAGAGGTGTATGTCATGGAGGAACAGCGCTGTATGATAATATAATGAGCTGGGCATATCATTTTGAAACTCCAAATAAACTTAGAAATCATTTAATAGTTTAGTTGAATCACTGTAAAGGAAATATTTCAACTTTTCATCAATATCTTTTAATTTGACATTGACATTGTTTTCAAATTGACATGAAGGTCCAAATTGATTGTTAAATCTGATAATTTATATGAATATCTCGGGACCAGTTTAAAGTTGCTAGTTAAATATTCTTAGCATCTCACTAATTTTTACATCACTGTAAAGAGCAACAATTATCTTTCTTTATATGTTGTTGGTTTTGCTATTATGTTTATATACCGGTCAGGTTCAGCCCAAAGTGCAACATAGAGTAATAAATGCCACTAAGATAAAATATGAGAAAGTATTTTCACTTGGAGCTGGAATGGTTTCTACTTAAACTGTGATTGGCCAGAGAGAATACAAACATGCCTTCACTTGCCTGCACTGCGGCAAACAGGTTTCACATAAGTCATCACAGCGGCGTGAACAAATGTCTGTTGAATTACCCGCCCATGGTTTGGGGTCAGCAATCAATCATACCAGGGATTGCAGAACATCCATGGATATTTTGCATTGTCTGACTATTTTTTGCTGGGATCCTGACTGGTATAAACTAAATAGCAAAACAAATGTCATAGAAAGAAAGGTGAATAGATTGGTCTTTACAATGATTGTTAAATGATCATAGAGGATGCAACCGATTTAGCTATATCATTTGTAGTTTGGATAACAGAAAAGAAAAATTCCTCTGTTTTATCATTTTTGACCTCAAGTTTTATAATCTTATCATAGATCAAATTAAATAAAACACATATAGATATAAACTTTGGAGTATCTGCTATGTTGTCATTTTAATTTCTTATTTATACACCACTGTGATCATGAATTATTGTAATTTTAAAAAGAAGTGTCTCAGCTCATTAAGTATGCAAAGTGCACAGAGAAGTCTTGTGTGCTGCGTTCGGTGCCTCATTATGCCTCATTTGCATACACACTGCCGACTGACTGTACAACATAATATGCAAAGCATGAAAAACTGCCATTGACCCAAATTTGTTGCATTTCCACTATCAGGCCATAGTTATCAAAGGAAGAACATGATTATTGGGGCTTTACTGCTGAAAAACAATATGCAACATCCACATATTTTCTGAAAATATATTGTGACTATAAAACAAAACTTGTTTTTTACCTTTAAAATGTGCGGCAACTCTATATTTTCTGTTAATTCCAATTTTGCTATAGTGTTAAGGCTGCCTTTTTTCCTCTCTCTTTGATCTTATGAACATCTGACAATTGCAAGATAAATGGTTTTATCTTCCAGGCAATATCTAACTTACGATTGATTTCTGGAGCGTACACCTCTCCGTAGATCATCCAGTAAGGTTCATGGACCACCTCTCTCACCGCCCACCACGACGGCTCCACGTTGGGGTTGAGAACGGACTGACGTATCATACCAAAACTGACCAGCACAATCACCAATAAGATGATGAAGTAACACATCTCTCTAGTCTATGGACAAACAGAAAAACATACAGTGATGAAACAGTGGTCAAGTGTCAAGTCTTTTCATGCTCAAATGGAGGTGTTGCTCTGCTTTGTTTTATCTTTCTTATGCAGTATCCCTTCCACGGAAATCTTTATGGGCTTACTTCAGTGAGCAAAAGCAGCAAGTGAGTAGTTTGGGAAAATGTTGAAATCTATAGTTATAAAACCCTCTTTGTTTCATGAAATTATAACACTCACATTTCATTTTAAGGTAAAAATTACTTTTTTTGTATAATCTCAAGCTACAAATCAAGATATTGTACAGTCCAAATCTCAGATTTCAGTTAAAAAAGCTACAGTCACTTGTCTGCTGATAGAAATTAGGATTTCCATTTGTTACAATATTGAAGGAGTCACTTTTTTACTTGACATTTTTGAAATACACAGACTTCACATCAGTTGACCTTGCATAAGTCAAATTATTGTCTTCAATATTTTTGTCAGTCTCAATGTGCCATGTTCCTTCAATAGGAAGATCTTTTGTAGGTAAAATTTGTAACTTAAATTTTGCCCCTGTCAAACATATGTTAGAGTCTCAAAGGGACTAAACATGTATTTAAGTCAGAGTGACTTGTGGGTTTCCAAAGAATCAATCTTAAATGGTTTGACATTTTGATCTCTGCTTGTCATACACTTCCCCTTTTCTCTCTACCTTTCTCATTTCCCCTTGCATTAGTACAATAATGATACTTTAATCCTCAATTTCTAACATAAAAATATGCAAAAAACTGTAACTTGAATTTTATCAAAAAATGAAGTGATTTGTAAGTCTCCACAGAATTGATTTTACGCAAAGTTTATGGTACATTATTTTGTCACTGCAGCAATGATATGTCTCTTTACTTTACTCACTCTAATTTGTTGCTAAGGCTTGAAGCTCCTGCTTATGAACCCAACTTGATGATTACATACTTGAATAATTAATGTTGATAGGGGCTATATTTGACAGGATGTGATGCCAATATTTTTCTAGTTCAGATTAGAAACCGTTTATTGACTGAGCATCAAATGCTGACTGTGACAAACCATTCCAGTTGTTAATGCAATGAACTGGAACGACCTGTCTTACATTATCTAACAATGCGGTTTGACAGCTTTGAAGCTATGACCTCAGTTTAAAGGGGACTCACCATTCTTCCAATCATATTGACCAGGGGTCCCAGGTAGATGTTAACGCTGAGCATCTCAAGAAATCGTAGGTACCACAAGGCAATACAACAACAGAGGACCACGCGACCCTGGAGATGTGTGGCTGGTATCATCCGAAGAATGAATCCAACTATGAACACAATGATGGCTATGATGTCGTGCTTGTTCCAGTAAACCGAATAAAAGACACGCAACTTCTGAGTGAGTTTGACAGGTTCTGTGGCTATCAGCTGTTAAGAAGTAAATGATAAATGAAACAGTTATATTTTTAAGATGTGATATATCAAGCCACTACCTGCCACACTAGTCCAAATCATCATATTACACGAATATTTCTCTTTCAAATATTACTAGTTGTTTTTCAATTACAAAATATTATATTTATGCTTGTCACTTGTAACTGTTCTTCTGTCACTTGCTGAATAATAAAGATGATTTAAATACATCATAGGGACAACATCAATTACAGTACAAAATATCATAAGTAAACAAGAGCTTTTAAAGACAAAATGTACAAGTAGAAAACTATGAAAACCTCTGGCAAAGTAGATATAAAATGCTGTTTTATTTTAATTTAACTTTTTAATTTGACAATATTTCCATGAAAATGTCAGATTTGGCTTGCAAAATATTTGATAAAGAGCATTGCTGTATAATTCTATGATCCTATGTGGTCTTTTTGATTTTCAGATATGTGCATCAAATCTTAATATACTTATTGCTAATTTATGAGAATACTGCAATTTTCACCATCACATACAACACAAATTATGTATTATTGTAATTATTTACTTTACTTTCTTTTTTGATTTTCACGCTGCTACTTATAGGAACACATAATGGAAATTTCCATAATTTGACGGAAATATAAAGTACATAATGGGCTCGAACAAACTTTGTACACTGTAGAGGATAATTGAGTCAACAAGTTATAAAAATCTTTGAAAGAATATTTGTCATGCCACGAGATAGTATCATGCAGCGACAACAACAACTGTTCATCTGGGATTGTTTTGAATCATTCTGTGAGTCACGACTAACGATTGTTTGTCCAAGGTCTTCTCTTAAATCAACACTGTAGCATTACAAATCAAAGTTATTAAGATTATGTTTCACAATTACTACACAGGTACTAGGTGTGCTTCTTATAGAATTTAAATGTAACAACAAACTGAGCTTAACCTACAAGAAAAGCAAAAAATAAATGGTGAACATAGGTTTGAGACATCACTTCCTGTTGCAATTAAAGTGAATTCAACTTCACCAAAATGTTAGGTTGTTTGAAGTCTTGCGTTCACTGCATGATTGTAATGCTAGTCTAAAGCAAATTTCCATTGTGGACAATAAACATTAACAATTAACAATGATATAACACTGATAAAATTAACTTTGTTAAGGGTTGGAGATATGAGCTATAATAAAGAAAAATCTAGCACCTCTTGTAAGAGCAGAGATGGAGATATGTTTATGGATGTTACAGGCAAATAGGAAGATATACCTCAACTGAAAAAAAGAAGTCTACACAGGATTTGGTTTAGCAAAGCTGGAATGTATTTTGAGGAGACTGTGGCTGAGATAGTGTGGACGTTCAGAACATAGACAATTAGACATTTAAAAAATATATTATTGAGTGAGAAGAAACAGGGAAATAATGACATCACACCAGTAGCCCACAGCAGGATTACATGTTACAGACAGTACAAAACAAAAAGACCTTACAAAGATTTGACTCAGGAGACAGATTTGCTGGACCCACAATCTATGACATTGTGGAATAAGATCTAATCCCAAAAGGGAGACATAATATTAAAGCTCCACAGTCCAAGCAGAATATCACCATCTTTGACTAAAATGATAAAAACAATGCACACATACTTCCCCACAATGTACAGCAAACTTCCTTGAATGTGTTGGCAGAACACTGTTACTATTTTCTTTCTGCAGCATTACACAATGTATATTTCAAGGCTATGTTTTGAGATTTCTTCTTATCAATGCTGATGGGAAGGGGGGAATACTTTCTACACTTGAATTATGCATGACAGTGAAGCTTTAAATCACTAACAAGAATCGCCAGCTGCAACAGACATTTCAATCTTATCTGAAAATTGATCACTGGACCTTTAAAATGTTCTAGAAACTTCATTTTTAATTCACTTGTGGTATGCAACATTTTCATCATCCCGTCTGCCCCCACATTCACTGTATATTAACCCACACGAAACTTGGCACGAGATCCACCATCCTTCAAAACGAACAACCCTAGGGGACAGGAAATATTCCCAAACCACACGATGATCAGCGATGACTCACAGATGCAGACACCCCAGTCTAATGGGTCATTCCCAAAATGACACAAACCATCATAAAATAGTTTTGGCCGCGATCCACACGTAAATCGGAGCCAAGATTTTTATCTTATTGTTTTTTACATAGCAAATTATACAGCTTGGGTTTTATCGTGATGCCGGCCGCACCTGACTGCAGCCACAGTTGGCATAATCACGCAAAAGTTAGTTTGAAAATAGCCTGACCTTTAACTGGTTACGTGGAGGAGCCGAAATAGAATTTGGTGGTTTTACACCACGAAATACTCTCTCCTAGCAATGTGGGTGACCACAATCAAATTTACAATGACAATTAAATCATTGATAGATTTATTGTTATTGTATTTATAGTTAGAAGAATAGTCTGCATCGGTGATCCACAATGTAATGCTAATATTTACTTTATTCTTGCTACTGATAGAGTGAGAGATAGGATAGTTAGTCGCAGCAGAGAGGGGAATGTTGGGATTAAAGCCTAGAGGGAAGTTGGCAGAAAGGGAAGATGGGAGGGGGGGGCGATGAGTTACAAGATAATTCTAGGAGATGGCAAGGATGATACATGACGAAGCGGAAGAGGCCTAGATGGTAGGAAAAATTAGAAGAGGTGATGCGAAGGGGAGACGAGGGAGGCCGCAGCCAAAAATGCTGGGGACCAGGGTTGGAATGAAGACCCTGAAGAAATGACGATGAATCCCATGATATTTGCAGATCACAAATTAACTCTTAACATGCCATGGAAATTACAGCTCTATGGACATTGCATGTATTGTGTGGTGCAGATAAATTGGGCACGTTTAGAGTTAATAGGATGAAACATTCAAAGATCCAAGGCCAAAGCATTTAAAGACACAAGTTTCTGCTACATAAAATTGAAATTCAGCTTTCTTCAAATTCATTCTGATATCTGCATATTTTCCATTTTATCAAAATTGAAATTGTTTTCTTCAATAAGTTCAATACTCTTCTCATTTTTCTGATTTCTAAATTTAAACAGAAAATCCTGTTTTCTTCAATTCTTTAGAAATGCATTTAATTTACCTGGTAACTTACCCCTCATGTCAGAATGCTTACCTAGCCATTACTACACAGTCAGTGATTTAGATAAAAACAACATTCCTGAGATCATTTTCACAGAACTATTTCATCATGAATTACTGATTTTCACAAAACAACACGTAATATCTAATTTTGTTGGTTTAAATTTTAGCTATTCTGGCAAAATTGTGATATCTTCATGTTTTCTGGAAAATTCCATGCTTTTCTGCATTGCAGAAAACAGCAATCTCTAAATCTTACCTCTCTGATATGTTCCATTCCTGCTGTCATGATATAGATGATAACAATCCACTCCTGGATCGAAGGCAACGGCCTCATCTTGAAGAGGATCGTGTAGTTGTACAGGGCCATGAACACGATGTAGGCCATCTGTGAGAAGGTCAAAGGTCATGGACATTCAGTCAAATATTGAAAGAAAACTTATTGCAACACAAGGTATTATATATAGTCAGTTGTCCGGCAGAAAGACCTTAACAGTAAACTTTCTCTAATTTGAGCAATATTGCCATATTTGATATTTGCACTAAAGAGACTAACAGAAGGATCTAAAAATATCACACTACTTTGATTTCATGTGAAAAGAGCCACTAGTTTTTAAGTTAGAGACAATTTAGAGTCTAGGGCCTTTCTGCTGCTCAACCGATATACTAATGTTGACCTCTGAAAAAAAATAGAATCAGATTCATCACGAGTGATACAAGAGGCTACATGTCTTATATTTTTAACCAACTAAACATGACTAAATTTACCATCTACTGTGGATGGTTTGTTTGTTGTGTAGCAGAATTAACAAGCCATTTCCTTTTCAAGTGAAGTACTCATTTTGCAATTTTGTCTGTGAAGATTTGTAATAGCAAATGTTTTGTAATCCCCTGTTATTTTTAAAAACAAGAATTCCATAACTTTCATTAATAGTAAGCCCACCATCATATTATATATACACAAATCAATACAATTTTGTCTCAAACAACCAATTTTTGCCCATCTCCTTGCATATTCAGTTATCACAAATAATCTCTCAAGATTTCTTTTGAATATCACATCTTTCATACTAGCATATGTGGTATAGATATGTATGATAATATGTTTTATTTCTGAGCTTTGTAAGATACTGTAATATCAATATTTGATAGATAATCAGTAAAAATTTATAGTTTAAGTTAAAGCCCCAGTATAGTTTTAGCTAATCTGACAAATTTTTAAACAATCTTTCATTACAAAGTATGGTGACAACATGCCAAACATCAGGGAACAACACCAAACCTAACAAAAATTGCAAGTTAAAGCGATCAGCAAGTATACATGAGTATGTATATTACCTATCGCAAAATCGAACTCCCATGGAAAAATAGAAGAATTTAAAAGCATGTGATTTTTAGGGCATTTATACAAAACAAGAAACTTCATTTATGAACATATACCATAAGTACACACTGCCTTTAAACATCTATTTGAGGCCATATAAACTCACCGTGTTTGCCCAGAATTTACTAATTGGAGCATTGTAGAATTCATAGAGCTTCTTGCCAAGGCTCAATTGTCTCTGGCTCGTCATCTTGGTTTGGGGCGGAACGGCGTTTGAAGGCAAATTACCCGAATCTAAAGCTGTAGTGGACGGAGATAGGCGCTGACGTAATCCAAGTCGTACCTAATACATTAGAATGCAAAATTTAAGACACGTATAAGCTCATTGAAACGCACAAAATCTAGTATCAAAAAGTCCAAAAAGTCCAATATCCAAACAAAATTCAAATAGCATGCTTTGTAGCTGAAAATTCCAGTATTGAAACCCATGTATTCACTCAAATAAAATCTTGATATGATTTTCTGTGCAGAGTATTCCACGGCTGATGAAGGTTCCAAACAATACCACACCAATAAATATGACACTATATTTCTTATCACAGAAATATGCCTGTATATTATTTGTTATGCATGGCCTTACATTCATAATTCAGCCCCAGTTCCTCATTCACAAAACTATATGTATATATGTGTATAAACAACATGAATATTTGTCTCCTTTTAAGTATACTTTATTTGAAGATGATTTGATTTTGATATGACATACATTCTCCATTGACCCAGCCCGAGATCTCTCATACTTAGCCTCTAACTGGTTGAGTATTACGTGATTAATAATAAAACAAACAAACAAGTAAGGCAGCCAAGTAAAAGATGTCCTTACTGTTGGTTCTTCGTCGTCGTCCTTGTCGTTGTGAAGTCTAACAAAGGAGGTGGATGATGTGAGAGAGGAGTGGTCAGCATCCTCCACATCCTGCATGTGTTCCTCCAGGGTTTGTGGCATGAGGAGGAGCTCCTGGGTGGTCTTGAACCCAAGGGCAAAGATGCAGAGGGGGAATAACAGGCTAGCTATTACCTGGAAGGTGGAGAAAATTAGACCAAAACAGAACATGAGTATTTCCTCAGTGCTGCAATATCGGTACTCAGATGCTTCCAATATTGCTGGTATTTTGACTTATATTCCACATACTTGGAATCTTGTTGTAGCTTATAAATATCATTTTTTTTTATTTAAAGTCTACAGTTAGATGGTTTCAGGTGATGGGGCGAATTATCCTCTGTGATCTAAATGTATACATCATCTTTCCTCAGCTTTGATTTGAAAAACAGCAACATCCAGATTGCTTCGAAAGTGATAGTTTGTCAGATCATCTTCACCAACATTATTGCTAATTAACTCCTGATACATTTTGATGCATTATATTCATGTTTATTAAAAGTATCATATCAGACAAGCGGTATGGTAAATTGTGACTGAAATTTATAAACATACAGAAATTACACTTAATTTTTCAGTCTTCATTTTTTCTCCTTTATCAATAATAACATATTTCCCAATTTTTTTTTTTTTTATTTTTTGAGAGGGAGCATGTGATGCTGTTGCCAATTTTACATAAAGCAAACTACATGTTAAACATTTAATTTCAGAGCAATGGTGTGGTAATATCGTGACTAAAATTTGCATAAACACTTATCATTAACGACACACTGAATAATATTTATCATGCGCAGTAGTTTTTGTTTGTCCTTATGAGTGTGTAATGTGTAATGTTTATGTTCTTGCTGGCGTTTAATAGCTCTTATATAAGGAGCCTTCTCCTTTCTGCTTACCCCTTACACTCTCATACACTTTTATACTATGTGTCTTATCATTTTATATTTCATTTTATGTAATATCTGTTTAACTCATTGTAATATGTTTTCATGATGAGAGTTAAATAAAACTTGGATTTTAATTTAAAGTGATAGGCTAACATTGTGGAGCTTCAATTTAAAAAATTGTCAAACTTTGATATCTCAGCTACATAGTAGTGTTCAAATGAACAAATAAACACCCTTGAATAAAAAAGTTTGAAAAGTTATGCTGCTAATGGCAAGGTATGCATGAATAAACAATTTCTACTCCGGTGGATGATAAAATAGCCTAGATCTGCACACAGTAAGTCTATGGGAGGAAATGGGCAGGTGAATCCGGTCAATTTGAATGTTTGTAGATTTTCACTTTAAAGTTACTAAATCATCATTTTGAAATACAATTTTTTCAGGGCTTCATTTTTAGACCTTATCAAAGACACTTTGAGCGTGGAGGATTATGTAGCTCATATTTTTTTTAACTGTGGTAAATGTTAGCCAGTGGCTTTAAACTATTCAAATATTTTCTTCCCTTTTAAAAAAAAAAGGTGGGAGTGACATGCTTGCTTACTTTAATGTTGATATATTTCTGTGCCTGCAGCCCACCATGCCATAGGTCATTCAGCAGCACCTGACAGCCTGCATGAGCCATGAACTCCCTGTGTTGGGCCATGGCGGCCAGACTCAAGCAGGTATGGTTGCTCCAGTTGTCCAGCTGGACGGTCAAGAGTTGAAAGGTCAGGTCATCGTCCTCTCGGTAGCAGCAGTCCAGGAGGTCAAATGCCAAATTCTGAAATTCTCTGCAGGGAAATAATAATTGCAAGTGGTTAAGATGATAGATGACTGTGACTATTAACCCATTGCCTACAAAATTTTGTAATTCCCCTAGAGTTAATACATGGCAGTCCCAGTTCCTGGACACAAAGGATTAAGTGTTCACTGAACAGGCGGTTATACTACCACGAGCCTGAGCATAATGCCTACAAAGTATACTGTTATGATTTCACATTATGAGGATATGTATTATGTAAACATTCTGTAATTAAAATAAACATTTTTACAGGAAAAATTTAAAAAACAAGGCTGTATGGAGGAATCTATGACCCTACACTCACTCCTAACTGAACAATTCAGATCGTTTCATACTGATCTAAATTGCAAGTCTCTCTGAATGAATATGTAAACAGAAACATAGATGCATCTAGATACAAACACAAATGGAAAGATAGATAAACTAAATAGATAGACAGATAGATAGATAGATAGATAGATAGACAGATATAGATAGATAGAAAGATAGCTACATAATTTGACAGATAGATAGATGGATAGACAGATAGATAAATATAGATAAATAGATATAGAGAGATAGAGTGATAGAAAGATATATGGATTGATAACTATATTGATAGCTAGATCGATAGAGATAGAGATAATTAGATGTATATGACAAGTTTACATCTAACACATACAATAGGCATATGCATACAACTACAGATGGACAGTTGAGTAACTGTTACAATCTTTTGTCTTCCTTCTTTCATCTCCATCCATCCCTTTGAGACAGGTTGCAATCTATGAAAAAACAACTTGCAGTCAGAAAATTTGACTAATGAATGACATGATTTTTCATTCATTCTTACTCCTTACAATCCTGAATGAAAGATTGAACAGCGCACCATACTCCTAATGTAATTGATTGTCTCAACCTGTGATGAAACAATGAACACCTGTCGACGTAAAGGAAGTCATGAGTACTACACCTCACCAGACTGCTTACGTGATGAATGAACGTAATAGAACACAACCACCATAAATAACTAGAACATGACTTGCTCATGTTGCGTTGCTATTGACTCGACCCACACTAATCCAGTCATGCAGAGGATACTCCACACCACTCCCGCCCCCCCCCCCCCCCGAACTCCTCTTCTTCCTATCCCAGTCACAGAAATATGTCATGATAAACAGGTGCATAATTCAGGGCACTTACACCAACATTTTTGAGACCACATTAATGGTTGCAATTACGTAAATCTGTGAGTCACATTAGATCAGAGAAAATAATCGTCATTTTGATTAACATCCCATGTAATTGTGCCCCCTCCCCCAAAAAAGAGTTTTCAATAAAAAACTAGAAAACGTCAATGACGTAGCGCTCATCGGGCATCTCGCAACATCATATATCCAAAATTTCATGTGGTACAATTTTATACTGGTCAAAAAATTGAAATTTGATGTCCCGGAAGGAACATGAATATAAAAAAAATTAGAGTGAGAAAAATATTAGTTTCATGCCCCGGGACATGAAAAAAAAAAATAATAATAAAAAAAAACTAATAATAACTACATGAATTATATATGATTGCATTTTTTGTGATTTTATTTT
>JZLH01S0248481.1:68808-80776 GCA_001188425.1 Eucidaris tribuloides
CAGCATGCTTTATAAGGTCAGGACTTCATAAAATGATGTATGAGGCACTTTATCGTTTTATCTGAAAAGGGGATCTTTTTTGAGTATCCATGGTGGTAATTGATCAGCACGAGGGTAATGTTCCAGGGGTACCACATGTATACAGATGCAACTTCAAATATACGCGCATAATGTCTCACTATAGCGACAACTTATAGTTATATATGAAATTATTGAAAGGATTCAAAAACATCTAGGAAAAATGATATTAGTATACGGCTTATTTTTGAAGTGGTCTTTTCCTATCATATGTTAAGTAGTCAAATAGCCTAAAGTGTTAACAATGGAATAGGTGAGAAGAAATTGTTTTTAATTATAGCTAACACAAGAGTATTAGCCCAATAAATGGTCTTTGGCGTCCAAAATAGCCATAAATCTGTTTTTTTCCACAAAAATGAAAAGATACAGGGTTCAAGTTTCAAAAACTGAAAATACATTACCTTTGAACAAACATGTATTCCATATTTCAAAAATCATTTCCCCTTAAATATTTTTACACACATTGTCAGTCAATGGTGTCTGATTGTTGCCACATAAACAATTAACATATGTAAAGTCAAAAAAAACAAAAAAAAAAACGAACCATATTGCATTTCCTAGCAGCAGCAAAATTTCAGAAAGAGAGACCTGTGGAGAATATTGTGGAGGTTACTGAAAATGGAGAAGAGTTCGAAAATCTTTCATGAATATTTTTTAGTTTGGTAGTTACGCAGGAAATCAATAACAAGTATTATCCAATATTTTAATTTGTTGAAATTAGACAACCTCTTTCTGTTCATGGTAAGACTTTTAAAAGCTTGGAAAGTTATGTAAACTGGTCAAAATAAAGTACGGTTTTAATTGAGTTTACAGAAATGATTTGGTTCCATGCAACACCAGTAACTTATTTCCTTCAAGAGTCTGATATATGAAAAAGATAAATGTCAATCGTGAAACCAATGTAAGCAAAAGTTTTTGTGATGTTTATTGCATTAGTAACAGTTTCTTAATATGAAATTTTGGGGCAGCCCACGACAAAAAGGCATAACTTACAATTTGAACGAAAATGCGAGGATTTTCAGGGAAATTAGACATATGACTTTGAAAGACCCTTGAAATGCAATTTGAATACGATTCACTTGTAAACAAACACTGAATAGTATTTAAGGCTTTAAACAAAATAGTTTTTCTCAATATCCCTTATAAGCCAAAAATTCATTATCCATTTATGTCAGGGTGGGGTGGAGCGTGATGCGCTAATAATTATTCAATTATGGCCCTTATCCCCATCAGTGATTTTTTAAAGAAATTTTTTGATACGGTAGCACATACTTTTTCAAATATAAATTTTCTTTAGAATTGATTTACCCACTCAGCCCAAAATGATATGGCATAGACCTATTTCATTAGGTATCTCAAATAGGAGTTTTCTCTTTTGAACCTAGTGCAGAAGATTATTTTCTCACCTGTTTTATGAATAAATGTTAAATACCAAGAACATGCAAATGCAATATGTCAAGGCCCTCAGCCAGCTGTCAGGTTGCTAAGAGCAACCTTTGTCAGAATAGTAAATCAAGGATTTTCATTAATATTAAACAGTTATGGGCAAAGCTTCATGTGGCCCCCCTATTCTGGCTTCCAGACCATTACATTCACGCTTTTCTCATGATTTAATGAGCATAATTAGACAATATTGAAGCGAAAATTGCTGATTGTCAGGATTGTTATATACTTTGAAAGACCTTTGAAATACGAACATTTGGATATGTTACTTGAAAAGCAAAACACTGAATAAGTAATTTCAGGTTTAAGAAAACCAATTTGCTCTGTATTTCTGAACACTAAATGTCAGTTATCCCCTTTTGCATGGGGGGGGGGGGCAGAATAGTTTGTTACCATACAGTACCAATCAAGTCCCGAGATAGAAATAATCTTAAGCGCTGTTATTAGGGCACTAACAAAATAGATGCACCAAACCAATACACATCTTTTAGAGTCTCAATATAGAATTTAGAAATATTAATATATATAATTGATTTCTTTCTTTATTCCAATCAGATCTCTGTTTATAAAATCTAAATGATAAAATGTTGAATAAACACCAGTTGGTGATACATGCACTCTTATAGGCATTAATAAATATAGGTAATGTATTAGAGTGTGATAGCACATAGCTAGATTGGGCATATCAGGCCTATTACCTGCCCACAGCATATACGAAATATAGCTAATAATGAACAATCGTTTGGCGATGTCCCCCTGAATCTTACCAACTATATAGCATCGAGGGGCCAGAGTACTTAGTATACAAACATGTAACATGATTGCCACTGGTCTGTGTTGTTAGGCTATCGTAACAATATGGTAATGGGCTTTGAGGAGATGACCCGTTAGGGGTATAATTGAGCTAAAAAGTCGTTGAGTATGCTCATCATCCGTCCGCAACTTGCTTGAGCGCGCGGGGAAATAGGTGAGCAATGAAAATTTTTGCCGGTCAATCACAAACGGCAACCTTCACGCTGACAGCTCACGCCCACTAGACCACAGATAGGCATTTGCAAGTTGCACCTTTTTAGGTGCACATTTACCTTACGTGATCAAATACAATGGAAAATAGGAATATTATATCTATACTCACGAATATCCTACGGTGAATAGCATGCAAACGGTGAAAATTTTGGTAGCACTTTCGACCTGTTCTATTGAAAACCATGACTATTATCTTCAAATACTATTTAGAACATATGCAGAACTAGTCATTAAGAGATTAATTTATTCCACTAATCCTATCGACAAGTCGAAACTCAGACGAAGCTTTCAGGTTGTCAAGAACAACTTTTTTTAAAAAGGTACGCATGGAATTTTGGAGATATATTTACGAAAACGGCTTAGAGGTCAAAGTTCACCTTAAAGAGGATGCAAATAAATGCACCTGGTTTCGTTAATACCAATATAAGGCAGTTGAAATAAGACATCCTCACGGCCAGCGTGATCGCCAAGTCGGTAGAGGCGCCGCCTGCCGAAGGTTCGCAGGTTCGAGTCCCCGTTAAGAGCCATATATGCACGAGTTTTAAGCGATATCTCTGGCGATAAATGTAGATAACAATAATATATTAGTTATCACAATTAAGTATGTGAAGTGAGCCTTAATATGAGTCTTGAGAGATATGTTAGCATGTTCAAGCAGATTTTCATATTAACATGTAGGTATGCTGTTGGATCACGAAAGAGGCAGACATGATAAATTATGCGTGGAGAGTACACACATACACGGAAAAAATAGATATCACATGTGAACACTTTTATTCAGATTAATTATTAGTCTATGAGCAATCGCACCCTTCTCAGCTAGGAGCTTGTCTAACTTCAGAAAGAGATAGTAAAAATAGTGCTCGTCTCAGAGTGTTTGGCACTATTATATAAACGGTGACTTTCTCCAGTTAGTATGGACATGTTTATTTGATGCTGATCATCTTCTTAATAATAAGGTGCGCCAAACAAGGATGGAAGACACAAATACTATTCGCTTTTATAAGTATGGAGCAGTGAACTCTAACAAATTACAAGAAAATACAACAAATTTGCTGAGTAATGATTAATGACATTGCATCTTAATATAAATGGTCATTTGATAGATCTCAATTGGACACCGACTAAATTGATCTCAAGGAAAAAGCATACAAACTTTAGGGATACATATAGACAATAAAACTGGTTCACAAGGTCTAACTTTCACAGCACATGGTAGACATTACTATTCAGAAAAAGGTAAGAGTTGATGTGCACAAGAAAAACACATTATGCTTAAGCGAATATCCAGTACTTCGTTAGACATACTCACTTGTTGTTCCTATATTTTCCTCGTCACTCATTATATACTCCTCTGCTGCCCCTGTCTATTTCAGGCTCCTACATCTTAGCTTTCTATTACTATCAGTGATTATGAAGTTGTGTTCTTACGTGCCATATACTTACATCCTTCTTCACACTACTATTATATAATTATGACCCAGAGATCGTTACACTCTGACGAATAGTTTCACCCAATGGAAAGTAGAACAAGGCTCCGACAGAACTCAGAATTATCTCTCTCACCAAACACAACGCACACGGAGATATAATGGATTGAGACCTTTCCACTACTTTTCGTAAGCTCGCTTCTGATCATCTCATGACCATGCCTGTACTTAACTTTTACGCTCTTGCGCTTGACTACACACTATTTCGTCGGACTCACACACACATGCACTCCTCTACTACCATAATACCCTCACACACACAAACCTTCATACACCATCTCATCTGGATACTAAAAGCAGTTCGCTGCAAACAACTTGACCAATCTTGCACACATAATTAATAGCTACACACAGCAAATAAATAAAAATACATATTCTAACAAATATGGATATTCCTAAATGAATGGTGTAGCAACTCACTTTCACGTATACACCATCTAATTTACTTTGGGTCATATATGTGTTAAAATTAACTTCTCCTCTCCATCTATATCATGTCGCACTGACATTTCTCGATATATTCATGCCATCCATTAATTCCTTAACACTTCTTTGCGATCTCTATACCACAAACTCTTGAGTTACTACATCAACTAAGGTATCATAATCGGGTTCAACCTTCGCGCACCTTTAAGGTCCACACACAACTGTCACACCTGAGCGAGCCACCTGCTTAAAGTGCAATGTGACCTAGCGCTTTCTCGTCCTACCAACAAGGTCAAAGCTACCACTATGCCTAGAAGGTGACAGCGATTGCACTAATTAGACTTCAACAGAGAGAATAGCAACCAGCTTATTCATTTTTCTGTGTGTGAACGCGCAATTTACGCTCTCGATCTGACCAAATATTATCTATTTCTATTCTTTACATATTGACTATGACCAATTCATGTTAAAACTATTTACACAAAGATGTTTCTTTAAAATCTTCGTACCACTAGACTTTAGCGCTTTAGCGGGGAGATCGAAAGATACCTAAGCGATATGCCTACTGGTTTAATGGTCACCAGGCGAAGGAACGCTTCTAGGTCCTTTGAGGATGGGTCGCAACTCGACCACTGTGATATGGCCATACGATCCGACAATCAGATCATCAAATTTAAAAATGAGGGTTCTTGGACATATTCAATCCTGTATAATGCAAATCCCGACAGAAACTGCTTCAGAAACGTGTGTAGCCGTGTCAAATAATCATTTCAAGTAGAAAGTAAACATTATTTACCAAACAAATTAACTGTTTTTTTTTTATAATTAGATGTCGTACCATGCACAAGATATTTGTTCTTATTCATAAAATACATGTGATAATGGAAATCTTGTGGAAATCCATATATTCATCAGATTTAATTACTGGTATGATTTATTGAATGCAGCGATTAATTGTTTTATTTATACTATTATTTTTTGTCGCTACTGTACGGTTTTATCATGATCTACAAAAACAATCACAACAAATTGTCTTGATGTTGCTTGCTAATTGGTCACTATCTTTTTGCATCCCTTATTCCTTACAGGTCATCAACAAAACCTGACAATATAATATAAATAAGTAATAATAGGATAAATAATGAATAAATAAATAAATAATAAATAAAAGATAACATTCATAAATTAGTTAACTCTGTGCTACGGTGAACCGAGATGTGCCCTGTGTTAACTTTACGGGATTTTCTGAATCTTGGAGGCAACAGGTTAAATAAAAAACATGAATAAAACTATTTAATTAGTTAATCTTAAAAGATACATAACGATAAAATAAATAATACTTTAATTTGATACAAGCTGATTAGTCATACTCAATTAAAAATGATGCTCTCACCCAGCATCCCGACTGTATTTGTGCATGAAAGCAATGATATCAGCTGGCACGTCCAGTGCATCAAACACCACTAGCGTAATAGGTGGGTCACATGGACGTGGCTAGTATGCCTGATTCATTGGCTCCTCCTTCTACTACCACTGTCAGCGACAGGATCTTGACTTCCTGAAGCATAACAAACAAACAAATAAATACATACATAAATAAACAGATAAAATAATAATACATTAATTAAAAATGATAAGCAGACAAATAAAATAAAAATAACTGATTGATTAATCAAATCAAGACAAATCAGTCACTGAAAGTATACTGACCCCCAGTTTATGATATGGAAAACAAAGCAAAGAAATTTGGCTGAAGTAGGATTGAACCGCAACGTCAAGTTACAAGTCCGCATGCCCAGCATTAGTATTCAGCCCTATACCCACATTTGTTCGCATTTAAAGACCCTATACGTCACACTGTGGAAGACCGTTTAGACAAATTGTCGAACTTTGCTTGTGACAGTGATCTGAATGGACAAAATAAATACACTAGAAACAAAAGTTTGGACAGGTGTTATGCTGTCATGACAGTGCATATATGTGCAGATACAAATTGGCACCACTAATTATGTCCAGCCGATAGGAAATTCTGCCAACACAGCAGTCAATGGGGGAAACCTGGAATGGTCTCTCAATGATTTTCACCTTTTTAAAGCACTTCATGATCATTTTAAACAGCAATTTTTTCAGGGCTTCATTTTTAGACCATATCAGAGACACTGGTAGCATGGGGAATCATGTAGCTCAGATTTTTTAAACTGGAAACATTGTCATACAATGCCTTTAACAAACAAATGCACTAAAATACAAAAACAAAACACTACACTTATTCTTCCTTGTTCTGTCATATTCTGGGCATCATTTTCAAATTTATGATTTGTCATCTTTATTAATGTTGACATTTGAATAAAACAGAAAGACACTTGAAGTACTTCTGTTGGTAATGGTGGTTGAATTTAACCTAAGATTGCCAACTTTATTGCATGGTGGTCCAAATCACACAATTTTAATGCATTTGCATCTACTCTCAAGTTCACAAACTGCCACTCGTACCCATTTTCATGTAAATATGCAATGTTACCAAACTTCACGTAGTAACCTTTTTGTCACCTTGGCAAATCCAGAACAATACTTTAATCACAAGAGACACAAACACAATAAATGCTCAAAGTATTTGACAAGGCTGTCTAGATCAAGCATTTAAACATTTCTTGCATGGCCATGATCACTTTTCTTTTAATACAATGAAACAAGACAAAATGATTACTTTTTAACCTGGGCTTTAGAGGGTTAGGAAGAGATTAACACTGCTTGTGGCACATGCATGAAATAACTACAAATTTTGCTACCACACAATAGCTGAGTTAAATCATTCTAAAAAATAAGGAACAATCTGCCCCTTGTTTTGCTACATATGAATGTGGTATTCAATGATTGAAGAACAAAATCTCTCTGGTTGGCTCATGGACACTTTTTCTGAGAGGCCAAGTTAATCATTATGGCAAGGACAAAGCAATCAAAAGTGCATCCAAATGGCAAAAGTCAAGAAATACGTGTGCATGTTTGGTTCACAAAGAAATTACTATTCACTCCATCAAATGAAGTACATATCAATGAGTAGTGTGAAGTATCATTTAATTAAAGATGCTGCTAGCATGTAATTTTAAATGTCACTTCATATGATATGCATCCAGTCAAAAACATGATTCCGGAAAAATCTGACTTTTTGTAATATCTCCACAAAGATGAAGCTATTTGAACATAAATACTCTTACACTTATACTTTATAACACTGTCGTTAAAACATATTGAATTTTTTTTCTGTGTTTTCAGTACGAGTATGTTACTCATATTAATTGACCATTCACAGGTGCTGTAGAATGATTCCACATTAATTCTTAACTGCTGGATATCCAGGGTCCCACCCTAGGGGACCCCCATGGGTCTAGAGGCAACACCACAGTGCGGAGGTCAGGGGGAAAGCCCCTGATGTTTCTGGATTTTAATGTACGCAACTTGCTAAGCAAGCCCATTTGTAATATCACTTTTCTGAATAAATATTTGAAATTTAAGACAGAATTGATCGTTTTTAATACTGGAAATGTGATTTTGCTTTATCTGTTGCTGTGTTTCTTTTTAAATTTCAAACTAAGTGCTAACAATTCGGTTCTTTAGATAGCAGCACAAATGGCATGTCATGATATTTTCTGGACAAATTCTAACAGTATTGACTCTTTATTTTTGGCCTGAATGTAAGGAATGAAAGACACTGAAGTCATGAAACTTTCTGTTTTTCCCCTGAATTTCATAATAATTGGTTTCAGTCAAATCATGGAGGGAGAACCATGGTCAAATCCTGAAATGTAGTTGCATCTACCTCTATTGTCAATTAAGCAGGGAAAACTTACTTGCGTTCACATGCTGTTGTGAGATGTATTTTTCAAACTTGCGTCTGATGAGCATTTCACAGCCATATTGGTCCACAGTGCCGTTGTCGACCAATAGAAAGTGAGTGTGATGGCTGTTGAGTTTGAACCCCTTGCTGACTGGACATGCTACTGAATGGTATGGACGTACAGTCTGGAATGAAACATGACAGGTCAGGAGTTTATCAAAATATTTCTTTACCGTTTATGTAGCCAAAGTCTGGAAATAAATTACAGGCTGATGTCTTTTTCAGTAATGGTAGATGATATTAGGACAGAAATGATGATTATCAATAGGGATGATATGATGATAATAATGACAATGATAGAAGTGATATAAAACTTCTTCTTCTCCTCCTTTATCTTCTCCTTTTATTTTCTTCTTTTTCTCTCTCTCTGTTGTTCTTCTTGCTTTTCTTATTCTCTCTTTTGCTCTTTTCTCTTGCCTCTCATCTTCATCCTCCTCATCCTTCTTCTTTATCTTTTCTTTCCCCCCTCATCTTCTCTTCATTGACATCACTATCTCTATTGTTGTTGCCATTGTTATCATCATCATCATCATCATCATTATCATCATAATCATCCTCCTCATCATCATTTTCATCATCATCATCATTATTCTCCTCATCCTCATCATAGTTTCTCAGAAGCACACAGTTAATGAAAAATACACATGTTTATATGGTATAAACTCAATTCTAGGTTTCCCGGAAGTGCATTTTATTTTTGTTACGCTGATGGATTCAATCTTCAGAAATTTAAGAAGCAATAGCTTTCTAATATCGGTCAAGGAGAAAGACCAAAAGATGGTTGTCAATAGTGATTAGACATTATTAATGCTTGATTCAATGAAAGATTGAAGCTATTTGTCACTAATTCTTAATAAGATTGTTTACTCTAATTAAAAGAACACTTGAATGGCAACAAATCTCATCTTATCATGACAGACACAGTAAGAAATCATTGATTAACCTTGTTTGTTTCAAGTTACAATTTAGTAGTTCAAGACAAAGTACAATAATCTCCGGGGAAGTGGATAATTAAATCTGTACACAAGACAGTAAAATAGCAACGACCTATGATACAGTCAGAAAAACAGTCCTTGCCGTATATACCCACAGCACAATTGGGCCTTGGGTCAGAAACACAATAAAGATTCCCCATTATGATCACGTGCCACGAAGGAAGAGTTTAGAAAATTGTGCCCACCGGCCTTGGCTCGAAAAGTTTGCGAAATTGAGACGTCGATTGTGTTTCCCCGTATTTGGTTATCACCATGTCATTATCTGACAATGAAGAAAACAGATACGAAAAATAAAACAAATGTAAAGCCTTGATGACGGGGCCCTCTAATCTAGCCGATGCCTTAACACAACCTCGCGTCAAGACAGCTGCCATACATAGGAAAAAAATAAATAAATAACCTATGTTGCAAGGGGTGATTCATTCCAACTGGAAAACTAACCTTCATTTGGGTCAATTTTCTCCCCGATTCAAGCCTCTTCCTATTAACACATGACATGCTACACAATGCAAAAGAAACGCACACTTGCGTTGATGTGTAATAGCAGAAAAAAGAAAAATTAATAATCTCTAAACACAAAACATCCTCAGTTCGTGTCGCTCAGCCCGTATTTTGACCTAATTACTGTTGATCACTAAAGAGGAAGTCACGATACGCACGCATTCTAGAAACTTAAAGGTCCACTGTCAAGGTATTACTCAACTTGGGAAAATTGTCTTTTCTTGAGACAAGCAGTTTAATGACATATGTCTTGAATCCAGTCGACACCTGTTTTATCTCTTGACCGGTTCATGGACACTTTGTGCAGGGCTTATGTAACTTCCCGGGGTTTTCCATTCAAAACAAATTAAGTCTTCATATATCAAGCATTCTTTTCTAACAGTGACAAAATGTGCAACTTTTGGAGAGTAGCGTAAACTTCAAATGGCTTTAACCCATTGGAGACTAAGGACAAGATATCTCAAGCTTGGGTTTAAGAACAATGTGTGTTATATTAACTCTTAACGTGCCAAAGTCGCAGATCTGCGACAAATAATATACATAAAGTCCATAGAGATTAAAATCCTCCGGCACGTTAAGAGTTAAAATAAAATCATCTCCAACAGGTTTAAGGGCAGTGACATGATAGGGAGAAACAAGAAATGCCTCTCGAACCAAACTGGTTGAAAGATATACCAGTCTATACACCAACTGGAGCGTATCTCCTGGCTGGAAGGATTTGTCTTGAAGTTGTTAACTTACAGAGAATCAAGTATGAACATACCATCACTCTATTTCTCTTGTGCCCTGAGAGAAATTAATCCCATACAAAGCTAAAAAAACAAATTTGTCTGTCACAGGGCATATTGATGGTAGTTATTTTAAAATGAGTCAACTTTTGACTTAAAAAAACTTCACAATAGAATCCTTGCATAGTTCACTTGATTCTAGAATAGTTTTAGGACCAAGATGACGACTATCCCTTATTCATGCCATTTACCTTTAACTTAATATAGGCATGATAGAGAAAAGTGTTGTGTATGTCAGTTGTAGATCAATTTAAACCTTTTTCTAACAATGTAATATTTATTACTATTGTGAAGATTTCTAAGGTTACATTGAATTTTGTGAAGCTGTTTAATTTCAATCAATAGATATATTCACAAATTCATAGAAAAACGTCCAAGGTTTGTTTCCATGCCAAATGACAAAGTTGTAGGGATAAAAATCAATGTAAACCTACCAGTTCAATGAGTTCTTTAGTGAAGGCAGTTTCTCCATTATTTAAAAGTGTGATAACAAATTTGATTACATTCATGCTTTCATGATTTTCATTCCTATAGCACACAATGAAAGGAGTACTAATTTGGTGCAATATTGCCAAGTAACACCTTAAAGCCATTGGCTAACATTTACCACAGTTAAAAAATCTGAGCTACATGACTCCCCATGCTACCAGTGTCTTTGATAAGGTCTAAAAATGAAGCCCTGAAAAAATTGTATTTCAAAATGATTATTTAGTGCTTTAAAAAAGTGAAAATTGTAAGTTGACCGAATTCACTTGCCCATTTCCTCCCGTAGACTTACTGTGTGTAGATCTAGGCTATTTTCTACTCGCCCTGAGTATTAACCCGTTGGAGACTAAGTACGAGTTAACTCGTGTTGGAGTCTATGGGAAATGCGTGTTATAGCAAAATCAAATCGTCTCCAATGGGTTAATTGTTTATTCATTCATATCTTGCCAGTGGCAGCATAAATTTCCAAACTTTTATATTCTAGGGTGTTTATTTGTCCATTCAAACACTACTACGTAGCTCAGATAGCAAAGTTTGACAGTTTTTTAAATCGAAGCTCCACAATGTTAGCCTATCACTTTAACAGTTGATTGCAATTACATAAGCACTTCTCTAGGTAAGGTACTGGACACTGCAGTTTGGACATGGTGTTTATTTATGCCAATCATGCATTATATGTAGTAGTATGTTTACATCAGACAGTTTGCAATAAAAAGCCAATTGCAAAGAATGACTCTAGTACAAATTTCTTTTGGTGCAAAACAGGGGTGGCACCAAGGTAAAATCTTTGGGTGGGGGGGGGGCGAAATCTGTCAGGAAAATTTTCACGGACAATTTTTT
>JZLH01S0248503.1:15133-41760 GCA_001188425.1 Eucidaris tribuloides
ACATTAGCAAATGTGACTTCAGTAGTTTGAGAATCACATTTGGCTTGCTATATTCAGAGTCATTCGTAAAGTCATGCGAAACTTACGAACAGCTTTATGAAACAGGCCCCAGATACATAAAAGTGATCTTATGCTGTGGCCTAAGTACACCATTAATGATTATTAAATACAGATTCTGATGACCTTTCTATCTTCCCTCTTCTTCTGCAGCATCCAACAACAGTACTACCCCAATGCTGATTCTGTGTTCCGTCCAAAATGTTTCTCATCGTCCGGCCTTAATGACAAGGAATCGTTATGTGAGTGTTCATCAAGACAGTGCGAGTGGTTCGTTTTCAACCATGAGCTCGTCCTTCCTGAGTATGTCATTGACTTTGAATATGTCACAAAGGTAAAGTAGCAAATTTGTAATGAATATGGTTCAGTTGTTATAAGATGTAACAATTGTTAATTTAAGATAAGAAATTGTGGTTTGCATTCATATTTAAAAAATTATTGGGAAGAAAAGTGTGGAATGACATGTTATAAAATTTTTAATTGCAAAGTGGGTCATTGGTTTATCATGTATGTATCAACTAGAAACAAGTTTATAGTTTTTCTTCAGAACAGACAAGTTTGAAACCCTTAATTTGTTTTACGTTATTTAGAACTGCAGCTTTGCTGCTGTCTCATTAATGCAATGTAAGTATCTCTATGTTACTCCCCCCCCCCAAAAAAAAAATGAGTTGCAAAAACAAAGAAGTGCAGGAAGCATAGATTGTGTGTTTGTCCATCTTCACAGGTATAATGTTTTGAAAATCTCTGACAATCCTCATTTTCAAAACAACCCGATACCTAACCATGGAAATGTGAATCACACTGTGATTAGATTTTTGTAGTCCATAGATCAAGAGTGTAGAAATAAAACCTAGAAATAACCAATTACAATGTTAACTTTTCTTTCAGGTCCCAGCACCAAGTCCATTCATGAACATCATGGACCAGAAGTCTCCAAGGGATAGAGCCAAGAGGCCATCTGTCGTGAATCCCGACTCCCACGTAGATGATGATGTTCTCCTGGTGGAGCCCATTCCCAAGCCAAGACCCAGGTAAGGATAGCTGTCGGTGAGGATTGTTGGAATGCTCTGATAATTATTGTGTTCATTAAAAGTTTGGTGCATTCCTGTTATTTCTGTAGAAACTTTGGATCCAATTTGTCCGGCAGTTGATATTGATGCTGAGTCCATCAGTATGTTATTAGTAGTCATTTATGTTTTGCAGGGTTGGAAAAAAATTGTGATTTTTTTTGAAAGGGGTGATTTAAATTATGATTTAAACCGTGATTTAAATCAATAAATTGATTTATTTGATTTAAATCACTGATTTTTCAAAAAAAATCATGATTTAAATCACCACTGATTTAAATTGCCAACCCTGATGTTTTGCAGGTTTAATAGTTGCGTCTAGGGATCGTGCTCAAATAATCATTTTTTATGTTTGTCTATATGTTATATAACATGTACTGAATGAATAATCTATGAGCACTGTGTGTCATAATTATGTAGTTTTTAGCTCACCTGAGCCAAAGGCTCAAGTGAGCTATTGCGATCGCTTTTCGTGCGTCGTGCGTAAACTTTTACACATTTTCAGCTTCTTCTTCAAAATGCATGATTGGATTTGGCCCAAACTTGGCAGGAATGGTCCTTAGGGGATGGGGATTCAAGGGTCCTCAAATAGTACACCTGGCCCCCCTAGGGGCCCAGGGGCAGGGCCCTAAAGGGCCAAAAGTAGGTAGTTTTCAAACATCTTCTTCTCTAGATCCAGAAATAGTATAGTTAAGCCACTTTGTGTGTAGATACCTCTATATGTGCTGAATTAATGTTCCTCATGACAATGCCTAGGGTGGCCCCATTTGGCGCCTAGGTCCAAGGGTAGTCGTTATGGATTAATTCACATTCAATCCAAACAAAATATAGGATCGGGATAGAGGGTTGAATGCCGTACACGAGGCCCTTGGCCATCAAAGGCCATAAAGGGCCGCCCAAACTTGAACTTTAACCACAAGTCCATTTGTAAGCCAACTGTAGCATACAACCATAGCGTCAATGTAATATGCAAAGCAAATAAATTCAAATGATAGAATTATTGCAGCCGGACCTAATGACAACAAAAGACATTAACCTCATGAAAAGGTTCCGAAGTCACATGTATGGTCAAGGTCAAATGTAAGTAACACTCCTACTTAAAAAATGAAATAATAACTGCAACACTAAATCAAGGGGATTCATAGTTTTCCAACTGGTTCATTTGGCTACGTTGGTGTCTTGATATCAGGCTCCAAGGGCCAAAACTATATGTAACTGATGTTTTTTATATGGGCACCATAGACAGTTTACGAGACCTCAGGTGAGCGTTGTGCCCCCCGGGGCTCTTGTTTGGAAGATATGTTTGGAATTGTCAATACTTCATATCAGCTTTTCATATGTTTTGTAATACTGGTCTGTATCTGTGGAAATAAAAAAGGGCTTCTACATTACAATCAAGCCAATATGAAATATATTATACATTTATTCCAACTAAAATCGTAAATCCACGTAATTACTTTACTGACTGACCTTTTCAATTCCAGATTGTCAATGCTTACCGAAGAATTGCTGCTGAAAGTTGGCAGAGCGAGCACGCTGTCGGCGATTACAGTCCTCAATCTCCATGGCAACGGCCTGACAAAACTCAAGCATCTCAACTCGCTGTCGTCACTCCAACGTCTCACTGTCAGCTTCAACGAACTCAGTAGGATGGAGGATATAGCACATATGGTAAGCTGTCTGGATATCACTTATTTGAATCTGACAGTTAGACTGCCTTTAGATATGATCTTAACCCTTTGAATCATGTACATGGTTTCAGAGCTATTGTACAGTATATCCTGAAATATTTGAAAGAAGTTACACCCAAATCCACTTATGTCATTGTGAGGAAAATAATATATGCAAGACACCTCCCCCCCCCCCTTCTTTTGGTTTTTTTTTGGGGGGTGTCAGTCTAAACAGGAAATAAAAAACATAAATATTACACATAATTGATCAAATAATAGATGCAATAACAACTGCAATAAATGTAATTGGAATGAAAAGTCCATTTATTAGAGCTTTTCCTGTCTTGGCAATAAACAAATCATAGGCCATCATTCTTAATATGAAGGTATATGAAATTAAACATTAACATTCAATCAGCTCTCATAACCTTGTATCTTTTAATATGTAACATGCATATATTGCTCTTATAACATGAATAATAACATGTCAAGTGTTTTTTCTTCTTTGGTGTACAACAGTAGAAGTTTTATTTCCACTGCATGTTACACAAAGATCTAAGGAATCAGCATCTACAGTAAAGACAAAGGTTTTTATTGCATACCCCCAAAAATTTCAGAAACATGAACATTGTTTTTATCTTATATTTAAACAGAAATCAGGAAATTGTGAAACCGCCTTTAAAATGTGTGTATGTTTCAAACATGAAAACGTTAAATAAAATGTAATATATCCCTTTTTTCGATACTTAAAATAGCCAATGCTGGAATATTGTGATGCAAGCTTCAACAAGATCTATACATTGGATGGTATGAAGGTAAGTTCCATAAAATTCACTTTTATGTTTTGGTCTGGGTATAATGTTTGAGTCCATAAATATCTAATATTTTAAATTGTGAAAAAAAAACAGATATGTCCAACTGGATGTAGTTTAAATGTTAGCTTGTTGTAATATTTGTGATAGATACACATTCATACAATTTGTAAGAATGATTCAGTGAACATATGGGGAATAAGGCACACAATAAAGTGCACTTATGGGTCTTTAGTCTTAATACTGTAGCTCTTTCTTAACCCCAAAAAGCCGCAGCTATTTTTGGCCCTACTTGGCCTAGGTGGGGGGGGGGGGGCACATTGTGCCCCCCTCTCTAAAATCTTTATTTTTTGTCCAATCATTCTCAAATTTGGCACACATACAAAACAACTCAAACTCTACAAAATGTAATCATCATTTCTGAAGGTCACCACATGGGGATGCTGTTTACTATAATATAATGCAGGGGTTCTCAATTATTTCTGTTGAAGCGCCAAATTTGTTATCGAGAATTTATAATGCACCACTATATGTAAAACGCCAAGCTTACGAGCGCAGAGATGCCAAACTCTTACAAATATTTTTTTTTCATGGTGTGAAAAAGGGTATTTTGGCTTGTAAAAAGGTATTTTTTAATCTATTTTCAACAGGAGTGTGCACAAAGTGATCCCACCAAAAAAGGGCATTTCGAGGCATGTAGCTCAAAATCACAAGAATTTGCAACTGAAAAAAAGTACTAAATACTGCAAAAAAAGTAACACTTGGCATCACTGCGAGGGGAGAGAGCAAAGCCTCGCGGCGTGGGGCCCGCTAAAGGGCCCCTGGTGGGGGTTGAGGGGGCAGAGCCCCCGAAGCTCTTAGATATGAGGAGTTTTAAGTGGCCCAGAATGGCTCTAATCAATGTGAATTACCGCAATACAAATTCAAACAAATTACACAATTTATAATTTTATCACAGCGGCTTCCTTGCGCCACTTCGGAAGGCCCGATGCGCCAAAAGTGGCGCGCGCGCCGCTATTTGAGAACCCCTGATATAATGAAATACATAGAAAAAAGGGATTTTGCTGGATATTTCTAAGTTTTTGTCATTAATATCCCATGTATACATTCACAAGTAATTGATTTATCAATAATTATACAAGATCACATATTTTTAGATAGAAAATGACTATTTTGAGTAAACTTTGACTGTTTTGGATTCATATTTTATGTCACAATACAATAGTGATAATGTAATGCACATATGCATGAATTACTATGCACCTTTGGTTGTACCGAAGAGTTTAAATAACATGAATGAATGCAATTTTTTATCATTCTGGTACACCTTTTTGATGGAATTACGCTTTGATACATCAAATCATGTATAATTTAATAACTGAAAATTGGAAATAAAGAAAAATAACCAAAAAATTGAATTTTCAATATTTTTTATTGTTTTTATTGTTTTGGTGCCATTTTTCCTTTCAAAAATAAAGAAAAACAAAAGAAATGTGTTGAATATGTTCTTAAATAGATGAAACATAATACTTGAGCTGACAGATATGACAAACAAGTGACAGTAACTCTTCTGTGTAGTGAAAAAAACACTGAAACATCAAAAAATGACACACATGACCTTCAAAATGTGGTTGTCATGGCAACACAATTTCACAAGTAACCCTAAACTATATACCAAAATGTTTGCCATAAAATTTCAGGAAAAGTCACCAAGCTTGATCAAATTTTGTCAAAAATTATGGAAGTGGCGATGAAAAATTTGGTGGGGGCGGGGCACATTGTGCCCCCCTTGGGATTTTTACGGTTAATGCAATAGTCTAAATATGTACAACTATGCTCTAAACATTACCCAAACATGTATCATGTCAAAACCCACTCTTGGCTATGTTCCATTGATAATGACATGAATAACACAACATGGGACTAGTTAATTTCTGAAATATCAGAATAATGTCGAAAGTCTTTTCTTTTGAAGACTTTGAGGTGTACATTCAACTTGTAAGGAAATGCTCCCTATGCATGCTGTGTGTTCAAAACAATGTGATCCTAGCATTCAGCAACACATAGTAAAAGAAAAGTACCTGTTTCGTGTTTCCAGTCTCTATCCAAACTGAAGACCCTCGATGTAAGTTGGAATGAGCTGATCAACACCCGTGATGACCTGTCCATCCTAAGGAAACATTCCCCAAATTTAACCAATCTGGACCTCAGGCATAACAGCTGGCAAAAGGTGAGGAGATTCATTTGGAAGGAAACGCATTTGAGTAACTATGAACTAAGTCACGTTCCTTCACAGAATATGCAAGATAACATACACACCTCAGTCGAAGAGAGATATTGATTTTTGCGATCAAAATGTCAAAGATCATAATCACTGTGATCTCATTAAAGTTAACCAAAAAAAAAAATGTTTTGTCTTCTACTGTGAATTTCATGTGCTTACATCATACCTCCAGTCAATGAGGTGATCAAAGCATACTGGAATAAAACTTCACTCAAATTTGATTCCACCAAATCATGTTAATAGATTTTTGTGTTATGTACATGTTGCCTTCGGTGTGTCTTGTCTTGTTGTACTTCGTTTATTTTTTGACCTTGGATAATGTCGAAATAAAGTATGCTGCACTGAGAAGAAACAATCTTTAATTAAGGTAAACAAAGTTTTGTAGTCAGATCTTGTGGTATGTATAAGTCACAGTTGACTGTGTTGTTCTTAATTTATTTATGTATTATTCCTTTCTCTTGCACTGAGAACAAATAAGCCTATCCATAATCATCATGTAGTTCTGTAGTCAGATCTTTTGTCAGATGTTTGCGACATAGTTCTTATAGGGCGAGAGCCTGCTACTTCTCAATTTACCCCATCGAGCCCAAAAGATTTGACCCCTCAAAGTTACTTAGACTACCTATGTGATTGAAAAAAGATATGTCAGCTGGACACCAGTGGTCGGGTTTGGTCCCTAGACCGAATTTAAGGGGGTTCATAATCATAACCCAGTCCCACGCATGGATTATTGAGTATGTTTGGCGTCTTGGTGACCTGTATACTGCACGTGTGCGATGCGGTACGCATTTTGTCTGTATGCGCGCGCGCAATTAGTTTTCAATGCGCAATGTTATGTATTAACATCATTGATGCGCGTGTGCGTAATATTATGGCACGCAGCGCTACGGGTCGGCGCTAGCGCATTTTAGAGTCATACAGGTCACCAAGACGCCAAACATACTCAATCCATGCGTGGGACTGGGTTATGATTATGAACCCCCTTAAATTCGGTCTAGGGACCAAACCCGACCACTGGTGTCCAGCTGACATATCTTTTTTCAATCACATAGGTAGTCTAAGTAACTTTGAGGGGTCAAATCGTTTGGGCTCGATGGGGTAAATTGAGAAGTAGCTAGCTCCCAGACTATTAGTAGTGTTTTTGAAATATTTATTATCATTCTTTACAGTCTATATTATCAACAATTGTTTTTGCCTTCTCACAGCCTGAAGGTCTGCGTCTGAGAACCATCGGTCGGCTCAAGTCGCTGACCGTACTCAACGGTCAGTCGGTCACTGAGGCGGAGGCGACTGCTGCCCTGCGCATGGCGGCAGGATCACGCATATCCCAGGTTTCCCTGCTGGCCCACACCAGGACTGACCAGAGCCGACCGAGGAGTCTCAGCTTGGCCTCGTGTGCCCAACTTTTGACGACTGTCAGCCGCAACAAACCAGACAGGCATAGCGAGAATGACAGTGAATGGTACAGGAAGGTAGGCAAATTCTGAGATCATTATAAAAATTTGTAAAGTTTTTTTCAAACAGATCGTGTGGAGCCAGTGGATACTTTGATGTGTTTTGATAAGGTTGTAGAGGCATTGTGGGTAAGTGGATAAAACAGTGTTATCCCAAGTGAGAGATCCCCAGTTCAAATCCTGTTGCAGCGTTTGTGTCCTTGGGTAAGACACCTAATCCGCAATACCTCACTCCATGTTGTAAGCAAACTGGCTTGAGCACACCCATGCAGGCGTGACAGGCGCTGATCCAGGACTATAAGCCACCAACTTTTTCTACCTGTAATAAAATAATTCAGTATAGATCAATGTGGGGGATATTATTTTCATCTATCTCATACAGTTGTATGTTGTTGATCCTAATGAAAGAAAATTATGGAGACAAGTGTTGCAGTAAAGCCAAAGATATTATGGTAAATACAGCATAACCAAACTTGATTTCATGCCCATCTGATTAAACACTCATGTAGATATTGTGAGCAATACATTTGTTTCACGAATCCTTGCTTTCATTTACTGGAAGTTTCATGGGAATAAAGAGTATAGCCCTGCATCTACATTAATATGTTATGACCTGGGCCCAGTTTCTGTTCTTCAAATTTGTATTTGTAATCATTTTTTTAACGTGAATGAATTTATTATACTTCTTTTATTGGTGTATATTGAACTAATAAAGTGATGATGACAACTACTGTTCACAACATCTCTAATATCAGTTTTAAATTACCCTCTGTTCAATTAAAATTAGATAGCGATATTATCTACTCTTAAAAACCTCACCTTTTCGTATTTCGTGTGTATAATTTAAAATGTGTAAGAATAAGAAGTATTCCATTTAAAAACTAAATTTAAAAAGTACTTGTCTTTCAATGCTCAGTTATTTCATTCAAATACGTGTTAAATTTCTTTTTATATTAAAATCAAATGAGTTTGGGGCATTTGGGGGGTAAGTAAGTGCTGCTGAATGTTTGAGTGTTGTGATGTATTAAAACATAAAGTGCATTTAGAATGATCTTTACATTTTTGTGTTTGAAGGTGACAACTCTGAATCTTGATGGTCAGCACATCAGCAAACTGTCCAACCTAGAGAGACTAGTCAACCTTCGCTGGGCGTCATTCAATGATAATGACCTAACCAAGATAGAGGGACTGGAAAATTGCACTCAGATTGAAGAATTGTCGCTGGAAGATAATTGCATCTACAGATTAGAAGGTAATTTTGAATTGCAAAAGCAAAGTAAAAATTTTTTTTGATAATATAATACTACAAATATGAGTTTGATACTTCATGGCATATTTGTTTCAAATGATTTCAAATTGTACAGTTGGTGAAATCACAATCTTTTGTAAAACACTATCAAGAAAGATTTTCAAATTATTTAATTGCAATAATAAAGTTAGACTTCATCTTGTTGGTAGATAATTCACTAGACTCGCATTCCCAGAACATTGTAAAATGATTTGTTAATTTCATTGATTGGTCAGTTGCTAAATTTTACACGTATATGACTACACATACATGCACCATCATAAATCTTGTGTTACTGCACAATGTCTACACTATGTAAGTAAAACTGGAAATATGGCTGAAACTTGGAAAACGTTTTGACTAAATTTGTGAGGTATATAGCACTGAAAGATGAGAACGTAAGCATTGAGATAAATTTGATTTCATATATAAAGTGATGTATTAAAGGGACCGTAAAGTCGCAAGTTGTGGGCGTTTGGACCTGGCCCGACTCGGGTAATATTCGGGAATGCCCGTATACTTTCAGAAAACGAGCACGCACGAATTGTGTGCAATTCCCTATTCAGCACATATTCACCCGAAGAAAGGCGAACCCTCATCGGCAATGCTGTTCGCAGCTCCACGATTGTTGTTACGCACCACTGAACTCTACACTACGTAGCATAGAGTTCAGTGTTACGCACTGCCTTGCAATAGGGGCAAGCGTAAGGTAAATAAACGTACATGGATTACGAGCGGCGCATCCCTTTAATGAGCAGTGAAAATATGAGATTGAGCTTTTTCCTCTGTCTTTGCTTTATCCTCATATCCAACCACAGGCATTTCTCATCTCTCCAAAATGCACACCTTAAACCTCGCTGTCAACAACCTCAGCACACTAGAGGGCGCTGGACTGGATAAACTGGAACATCTTCAGTGTCTGTCGGTGGAAGACAACAGGATATCAACACTAGCGGGCCTTGACAGGGTCACGTCGCTCCTGGAATTGTATGTTGGTAACAACAACATACGCAACATTCGGGAGGTCTTCCATTTAAAGGTATATATTTTCATGAAGTGTGCAGAATGAAATCAGAAGAATTTTGCTTTTATTTGTCTTAATTATGATTATGTTTGCAGTAATTAAGTTACCTTTTAGTGTTTGCTTGAAAGTCCGAAGATTTTTACTGTCTTCTTTCTCTTGTGAAAAGACTAAGTGAACTAAAGCCCTGGTATTAGTAATTTGTTCAATAATATATGTATGTTGCAAAGTAAAGATAATATCAACATGATATGTGCAGTATCTAAAGTGTGTATTAACATTTTATTTGTGGTGTGTAGATAATGTTTAACATTAAGTAGCAAGGGAAGGGAAAAAAATTAAACCATTATATCCTTGGAGAGTTACTTTGTAGAAAGTCGAATTAGCCAAAGAATGACACAAAACATACACACTTAAGGGGAAAAAATCTGAGCAAATTAAGAATGATATACAAGAAATCATTCAAGATCTCTTGGATTATTATGTGATGTTAGTACGTGTAGTGGAAAGAATGTATAGTTAATTTCTTGTACATCCATGTTCTTTTCAGCCCTTGCCTAATTTTGTCATCCTGGACATGTGTGGTAACCCAGTGGCCAAGGAGTCTGATAACTATCGTCTGTTTGTGGTCTACCACCTCAAGTCTCTCAAGGCATTGGATGGCACGGCTGTGGTAAGGAAATGGGCCTTTTGAAATATGCACAAAGTTACAAATCAAAAGGCCTTTCGGACGAAAGTTGGTCACTGACTGACTGATATCGTGATTGATTTTGTGGTAACTGGTGGCAGAATATTTGTTAAGTAGCTTGAAAAGAATTCGTTGATGGCATATCACTTATCGTATGAAATTTCCCTCATGTAAAATGGCTTTGGTACAATGCTATATTAAAAAAGAGGTAGACAAATGCCAAGTTGCCATTTTCATATTTTTCTTCTGACATAAAACTTAAACTTGTGAAGTGATGATGATTACTTCTTAAGGCCACTGCACACTACATGATTTTCGGTCACACGACTGCCGACTTTGGATCTGAAATAAATCAGCGCTTTTTTATTTCGGATCGAAAGTCGGCAGTCGTGCGACTGAAAATCGTGTAGTGTGTGGTGGCCTTTACATAATGGGTTTGCTAAGATTTGTATTATGGTGATTATTTAAGCCTAGATTAAGATAATGTTACAGACTTTGCTTCTTATATTTATGTCTCATGTATTGTCTGTTTTATGAACCAAATTGGTTTAATTATTCAACTTATGAACTGGTACAGTAAATATGATATTTCATTTTTTTTGAGATAAAAACATTTGTGTTAAAGATAGATCAGAGTGGATTTACAAAATGACATACAGTTATTTTATAATTGCCATCAGTTCTAAGCCCTTTCCGGATAAAGGCAGATTTGTGTTGTCTTTTCTTGGTATGAAACAACTTTGGAAGAATGAATGCCATTCAAACTGTTGAAAAATCTTCATTTCACCATGGAACAGGAATCAACAGAGGGTGGTACAGCAAGAGACACATTCGGTGGCAGATTAAATCAGGACTTTGTGGCTGAGAAACTGGGTCACTCTAACTTCCATGAGGTGAGGGAACTAGACTTCCCTCATTGTGGCATCAGGCAGGTAGACCTAGGGTCTGGGGAGCACTTCATCAATCTACGCAGGTAAAGTCAGACACTGATCTTTAAGGCCTATTCCTAAATTTATTTTTCATTTAATTGTATTAAAACACGTGCTTCGGCCATAGGCTGTTAAGCAGGTTTGTAGTTAAAACATGTACATCACATCAATATTAAATTTCAATACAATTATTACAAAGTACATGAATGTCTGGAAAAAAAAAAGAAGAACATTTGTTTGAACTATATTTAGAAGGAAAACCTGCCCTTGATTAATTTTAAGAGTTCACTGGGGAGAAAGTAGAGTTAAGCCTTTGCTGGTATTTAATTTTATTTAAAACTGCAGCTGTAATTTTACTAAGAGGTGTTATTTTCATTGTAGAATTGAACATTAACAAAATGGTTTATTAATATGTTGATGATGGACTACACATATGGGTATTGTTTGATATGGAAACTCTTTTCAGACTGACTCTGTACATTATAGTCTTACATGCTATGATTACACTGTTTTTCTCCGCTATACAATAAAAGCAGGTTCTCAAGTTGAGAAAGCAAGTGTATTCTTTTCAGTGATAGTAAAAGTTAGTTTCATTTCTGTGCCAGAAAATTAGTCAATCGAATTGTGAATCTGTTTTCAAACTGTATCATGCACACATAAATGTGGTTGTGTATGTGGTGGACCAGTTTTGCTTCATTTCATCCAAAAGTCTTCAATTATTTTCTGATGTATTGAGGTGAATATGTATTCTTTCAAATGTTATGTACCAGCAAAACTTCAGCAGTTTTTCTCATCTTAATTTCCATGTCATTTTAGTTTGTTTTTTTTTTCTATTTTGTGCTTTCTACATGTGACACTATTCTGTAATTTCTTCACCTCCAGTGTCAACTTGGAGCACAACAATCTGACATCATTCAGTGGCCTAGTCTACCTAGTAAATCTAAGGGTAAGAAACTCAGTTTTTTTCTATCATTACATGTTGAATTTTGTATCATTTCAATATATTTATTTCTGCAGTAACTGCAATAAAATTACAAAGTTAGCATTAATCCATTTAAGATTTATTTGATTTAATCATTAATAACATAAACAACAAGCATGTACATTCATTCTAAATCCATGTATTGGGTGATGTTGATGAGAATTCTTTGATAAACTGCTAAATCAGATTCATGTCAGTGAGACAAAAAAGAACAAACATGTAGCATAACCTGCAGTCTTAAGGAATCCATTTACAGAGGGGACATACAGTTACTTATAATGGACACCAAAACATGCATTTTTGATGGAGAGTATGTAGCACATTTGTGTCACTACAGTTTTAATTCATATGCCATTCTAATCACATTTAACCTTACTCACTTAAACTTTTAAATATAATTTGTAATTTTGTTGTTTTTTGTAAAGTATGAATATTAATAAAACATCACAAGAAACACAACCAAAACAGCTCATTTACTCAAGTTTATTTTTTCATCGATTTTCTGTGCTATATTTTGATTAGAAGACCCATATATGTTTTTATTTTGCTTCCCAGGTGCTGTGGTTTTGAACCACAACCATGTGGAGACCATCCTACCCCGTCTCAAAGGTTCAGGCTCCAAGGGGCACAAGGCTGACAAAGAGGACCATCTTGATCCTTACACTCCTGGCAACTTTGCTTCAGTCCTGGACAATCTAGAAGTCCTCCATCTAGGGTAGGTCAGACAAACTTACCTCTGAGATATGATGACATGGTCTGTCCATGGATTTACTAACTTGGCATTTTTAGCTCACCTTATCTGAACTTTGTCATCGTCTTGTTAACTACATTTTAAGCCAATTTCGTAGGATTCATCCATTGGTCAACAAGGGGTCGAGTTGCAAAAGTTATTCCCAAAATGGTCCAAGATAAACCATTTTTGTATTATGTAAAGTTAATAATCTCTTCTATTTAATCTTGGAATTGTGGGGGAAGATTTGCCATCCTTTTTGGTAATGTATCAGAGAGGTTTTACATAATTGTTATATCATGGTAATGTTGACTTGGATTAGTATTATATTAATGATGGCTATGTTGGAATTTCAGTTAATTCTGTCCTAGTGAACGCAAGTATAAAAGGGATACCTGCTTATCCGTAATAAAAAAAAATAATTAAAATAAATGATGGCTTGAGATTTGCCACAATGGAAGTAATCATTATTTGTCACAAGAGTCTTGCAGGTAAACTATTAAGTTGTGGCCTATACTAATCTCTGACCACAGCATGTGATCTTGAACAACACCATATTTTGAAGATCACGTAAGTGCATATCTGCCCCAAGTTTAGTTGCAAAGGTATTTCTTCACAAGAGAATCTGGCAGGTAAACGTTAACATTTGTGACAGACGTTCAATGATTGAAGACAGACAGATGCCATTTCAAATCCCCAAATCTGGCCTCCACCTTTGGTAGGCAAGACAAAAGTGATTTGACACGGAGTAACTTCTCCCTGTATGCCTGACAGGTACAACGGCATCAGCGATCTGCAGAAGCTGGAGCTGTCCCGTCTCCCCTCCCTCAAGGCTCTCTTCCTCCAGGGCAATGACATCAGCAAGGTGGAGGGCCTCGACGGGCTCCAGGACCTGAGGGAGCTGGTCCTGGACCGCAACAAGATCAAGGGTATGACGGAGTACTCCTTCCTCAACCAGTGGAACCTGGTGGAGCTCCACGTGGAGGAGAACCGGCTCCGGGATCTCTCCCACATCAACTACCTGGAGAACCTGCAGCGGCTCTACGTGGGCAGTAACAGAATTCAGGTTGGTATTTCACATGGCTGTATGTATGTACAGAGACTCCAACTCTCCAGTTTTCGACGGGAGATCTCCCGCTTTGAGTCCATTTTCAAAAAATTTCCTGCCCTCCCGCTTAAGTTTTAATTTCTCCCGCCCTAGCTGTATTTCTCATTTTTTCTCCCACCCAACCACCTTTTTTTAAGAGAAATGAATCTGAATCAGTGGATTTGACCTCATTTAGGGTTGTTATAGACTCTATGTCCAAAAATAAACCAGAGAGCTTCTAAAACCTAAATATGGCGTCCGGCTGCAAGGAATTTCATGCTTTGCGCTGGAGATGTAGGTTACACGCACATTAAGTCAGAGTCTCCCGTTTGCTAGGGGGTCTCGGCGGGAGATTCTCCCGCCTAAGAGGTGTTTAGGGTTGGAGTTTCTGTATGTATGTTCTTAATTTTCATGGTGAATTAGTATGAGCATGGCAACTTTTACTGTGGACATGAAATAATAATCAATAATAATCGATATTTTATTGTTCGAAATTGAAATCAGAAATAGTAATCCTCCGAAAATTCATTTTTGCCCAAGTGATCGTGGGCCCGGCAGCCACTGAGCAGCTCCAGATCGAAGTTGCTCTATTCCTTAAATCGTTGAATGCCAAACAGGGTAGCAGCAACTCCCATCTTTTAACGTCTTTTGGTCTGACGCTGCCGGGGTTTGGACGGGCTTGAACTCCCAACCTCCCGGTTGTGAGGCGGACGCTCTACCAACTGAGCCAACACACCGGTTAAAAATATGGATAAAAGTGTCAAGAGAAGAAAACAGTTTTCCCATCCATTTACAGTATTCATATATTTCAGGGGTATAAACTGTGTTATCTCTACATAGAGACATTGATGTTTCCTATTTAACTTAAAATATAATTTTAAATATTAAGAAAAAACAACAATCAGTGAATAAATTGAGCATTTTCTCATAAAAGTACTTGAAAGTAATCATCTAAAAAAAAATTGAACATGATATTTTTAGCTAAGTGATAATATTCAGATGGTGTGTTCAAAATGTTTAAAACATGCTTATAGTAATCATGAATAAAACCTGTGTTATCATAATGTATCTGTCATTTACATTACTTTCAAAGTGTTAAATGATCATTTCTACTTCTACAAACATTCCATACACAGGTTTTTATTATGAAAAAAAAAATTGAATAAAAATGAGAACCTTTGTTTAATATGTGATATTTTGATATATTTTCCCCAGGACATGTCTGAACTGGAGAAGTTGGATGGTCTTCCCAACCTCATTGAGTTATCTGTCATCAGCAATCCTGTAAGAAACAGTTGTCATTGTTTGCTTTTTTAATCTCACCAAATCTGTCTTTGTTAAATTTCTATACTACTGAATCGTTTTCTTGTAGTTCAGCTTTGTTCTCTGCCCAATTGAAAAGTCGTTACAAGTAAGTTGAAAGAAAAGTACATAAGAACAGACTTCTGTGTTCAAATTTGTGCCAAGGTGTGAAAATTATTACACTTTGGTTCTCAGTGGTTGGTGTATAACCACTTATCTTGTATGTATTGGCAGTATTTTGGTTTCTCACATGGAATACACATAAAAAATTCTCTTTTTGATACCTTGTAGATTTTGTCATCAATTTCCTCCAAGAACAAGTGAAATGAGCTCTTTAGCAATAAATTTTGTTTTAAAATTTACTTATGTTTTACTTAGTACCATTCAGGACAAAACTGTGTAAATCTGTGTAAATGTGTGAAAATGATTACAATTTGGTTTTCTGTGGTCTGGGGTATAACCACTCATCTTGTATGTATTGGCAGTATTTTGGTCTTTCACATGAAATACACAGTCATGGAAATACTCTTTTTGATACTTTGTAGATTGTGTCATCGATTTCCTCCACGAATTAGTTGAATGAGCTCTTTGGCAATACATTATATTTTAACATTTATGTACGCTTTAGTTAGTAACATTCAGGACAAAACATTTGTGATTTTCCTCCAGGTGTCTCGCCGTCTCATGCATCGACCAATGCTAGTCTACCGTCAGCCTAATTTGTTGTGCATCGATGGGATCCCAGTCAGTCAAGAAGAGAGGACAAAAGCAGAGCTGTACTTTATGGAACAACAGGTAGACTTTGTTCTTGTGTTCCTTTTAAAATGAAACATTTTCTGAATAATTTATTCATCCGTAGTCATTCTCATAATATAATGGTAGTGACCAGAACAGTTCTTTTTTGTTTGAAGAATGGTCTTCTTGATGACATTTTGTTGAAAGACTGGGAAATTGAGCTGCAAGAAAAATAATGCATTTTTGAAATATTCATACATGTCAACTGCCAGCAGTTGAATTATGAGAAATTCAGATTTTTATATGATCACCTTGATCCCGTTAGCAGAAACTGCATAAAGTGTTAAAATAGGTATAAAGTTGCATATGTAATTCTTTTAATATAGGGGTGTCAGAAGAGGTTGAAATCCTCTGCAAAATTCTATGAAAACTGCAATGTGACATTTTTGACGTAAAAAAAAGCATGCCATAAATTTGTCCAAAGGAACCAACAATTCAGTAATAACAAACAAAATAAACCATTGTATGTCTTTGTATTTACATTCTCCAATTTGATTTATGTTCTTCATCATCCTTTGTTATCTCATCTTTCCCACTGTAATCTGTCTATTGCATCTTCCTGTCTCATCAGCCTCCTGCCATGGTAGCCACTGACACCACACTACCAGGAATATCCTCCTACAAGGGTCATCCTGCACCGGTCAAGATAACCAACGTCCAGCTCCAGGGAGGGTCATCTGACCGCCATGGCTGGAGTACCAATGTCCACTATGGACCCCCAGATGATGTAGGAATGCAACAAGATGCACACAGAGGTAAATTGACACATTCACAAATTGCCAGTTGCATGATTCCATACTGAAAATTTTGACATTTTGACATTTTTTGTTTAGTTTCCTGGCCATGTGCATAAAGGGTACTGTGTATAGATATCATACTAAGTAAGCCTGAGTTATATCGATTATTTTGTAAGCCGGGGCTCGATGGGTTTGCTCCGATCGAGCTCCGGTGCGCCGATAAATGATGGACGGTGCAAAATCGAGGACAAGTTTTTCCTCTTGAGCGACAGTGTAATGGTGCGTGTGCCCCAGCAATATCACTCGGGTTATGTACGGCGCTCTCGCGGCTCATGCACGGGACTCCGATCGGCTGTTCGGCGTGTTACTGCCTGTTCCTACTTCACTAAATCACGTCTTCAATGTAGTGTTTGCGTGGAAGTATCACAACTTAAATGATACTTAAACATCACAATATATATCTTGACAACATCAAGACTTATTGTTCGCTTGATTCGAGCACGATTCCAACAAAAGTAGACAAAGCCAGAATCATGACAAATTCAACTACGGTGCCGTAATACATCGGCAAATATACAGTAGGGAATTCCCCGTGCGAGCCTAGCCTTTCGCTGTTCGCTACATGCACCGTATGTTCAATGTAATTGTATCATTACAGGCGAAGATACATGCACAAAACACTGTTTTGCTGACCTGAAAATGCCAAGTTGCTACTCTTGTACGCACGATATTTCCGTGAAAAATACTTCTCCGCGCATATCTATCCAGTCAAACTTGACTACAGACAGCAGCTTTCTGACTAAAAATTACAAAGGCACATCAAAAATACAATCTCTTGAGATTTTGAATACCAAAGAGCTTAGATTGCAGCTGAATGCGACACATTTAGCTGCAGCTAACACGCTTTAATGACCACAATACAATAGACTTCAATATGCAACTGACTCTCCCACATGTCGGCTGTTTTTTGTTTCTGTTTTTTTTTTCCTGCAAGAACATGTGCACAGTAACGAATACATTACAGAGATAAGTTCCTTTGATCTTGTAGGTACGCCCCGCCTGCCGCCGTCCACTACATGTAGGCCTATACACAACTGGTCACAGTCAATCAACCACTCTCTAACTTGAAGTTTATAAGACTAGCCAGGTGATTGGCCAACTTCAATCAATGTGATTTTGTAGAAAGGGAGTGTAGCCAATCCGAGTCATGGACCGGCATCCCAGTCACGTCGGAGGTTTCAGATAATGCATGACGAAAAAAAGTTACTCGTGAAAGTCAAAACAAAACGGACAAGGCAGACATGATTCTCCAGTGCCGGCCGCTGATACCATTCAAGAATTAAGTTTGTACTTGTCTTTGAATGTGTTAAAAGAAAAACAAAATCTGACAGCGACACGCCATTGCTGATACATGATTCGTCATTCACAGTTGTGTTTCTTCATTGTCATACCAAGGAGTTACAAATTTGTACCTCCTTGGTCAACCAAAAATGTAATTCTTTGTAAAATAAAATGCTGTAAAGCTTTCCACACCGGCAGTCATTGTGCCTGCCGATGGGGGTCCAATGTTTTGTAAACAATATTTAGTGGCGTTACCATTGTTATGAATTACAAGTGACATGTTTTGAATTATATCATTCATATTATTTTCAATGGAAAAAAAACAACTTGTGAACTTGGTTTCGTTTTTCTCTGTGGATTTTCCCCGCTTGTTTTGTTATCTGTTGGGTGCAAGAGGGGGAGTGAATGATGATTGATTATGCGAGGAGTGATTGATAACAGATCGATAACAATTTGTAAGTCTCCAGAACTGAAATTTGGGGCTGAAAATGGGGGTCTCAAACGTGGCACATACATACATGTATCGTGCAATAATAGTTTGTACCCCCTCCCCCAATATGACAAATTCATAACTGATAATTCTTTAAATGAATTTAGAGTGTTCTAAATATATATTTTTATTCAAATGAATTGAGTGGTCATAATTAATTTTCCTGTCGATTTAGCGAAAAAATAAAAACAATTTAGAGTACAATTTTAAAACCACATGTTTGTGACTTTCAACACAACAGGGCATCGGCTAATATCCCAAAATGCCTTATGGTTGGACTTAATGAATTGTGAATTAGTCAACCATCTGTACTTCAAAGGAAAAAAAATATCAAGTTTTACAGTTTAGTTTCCTTCGTTTCGATAAAACACTCACACTACACACACACAACACACACACAACAACCAGCCTGCTCCCCCCCCCCCCACCGGAACCTCTCCAGTCCACACAAACACCATCAAGCCTGTTAGACTTCAACCAATTCCACTATAATTATCACATTAAAATTCATGATTTTCACGATACTTTTTTCACCATTTCATAGTAAATTGGTTCTCCTATATATTTATCGTAATAATTATCAACTAGACATTTCTGTAATTAACTTAGCGTGATCAGAAATACATTCACATAATATTCTTTCCTTAGTGAAAGACTATTAAATCACCCTTCCACAGAATTTCCTTTATCTATTTTGCATTCATGCGTGCCACAACATCGGCAACAAGCCACAAAGAAAGCATGGTAATACCCCAGGGGATTTGAATAAACAAGACATGTTGGCATGACAGTACTGTTTTGACTTCGAGGTTATACTGATATGACGAAGACATAATGCCCAAGAACAAGGAGGTTATTTGAACCTCCTTGGTTAGAAGAACAGTGAAGACCAGAAATATAAACAGACAATTTGGCCAAACTAGACAGAATGGCGGTAAACCTCAGTGGCTGGCGACTATCAGCTAGGAGGAGATCCAGTCGAAACGTAAAAGTGACGAGTGATAGACAGCTTGTCTCTGAGTTCTACACCCATAGCTATGACTGGGGCCGCAGTATTCATGATTTTTAAATATTTATAGCTCATCACTACACAGCCTGTAAAATGTTATTTCGAACACTGCACAGCTGGAATTCCCCGCCAGCCGACTTCGCCCAATCTCATGTCAGCATCGTGGGCGGTCCCCACCACGTCCGCAATCAACCGTCACTATCTGAACCGATTTGAGAAGTACAGCGTGTGCCGTGTGTACATGTGTCTGACAATGAACACAACACTGTTGGCGTCAAACTTATCAATCTTACTGCTGATTTGATCATCTGTTTTTGTAATTTTTAGTCGGTAAAACCTGTTCCAGTTGAGTTTGGACTGGATAGAGATGCGAGGAGAAGTATATTTCATGGAAATATTGTTAGGAGAAGAGTAGCAACATAACATTTTCAGTTACGCAAGACACATGTTTGGCCGTGTGTATGGCTGTGTTTCAAAGCACTGACGCTTGTCGATGTTCAGTGAGACTTGGCCAGTAGGGAAAATCCCGTGATCTCGTTTATGTCAACACACATGTTGATGTCGAGAAAAAAAAAATCCAACATGTTAACAGAAAAATATTACATCGACCACGGAGCTTCAAAACTCACAAAAGAGAATAAAGAGACCGAGTAAGAAGTGTCTTGAATACATGGTGGTAAAATGTGTAAGATAGTAACAAAAGTACAAAACATTTATTGTTTTCAGTAATCTCGTCGACGCACCGGTTTCGCCAAAACGGCTCCGGGGCTTGATACCTTCGATCGAGGCCCGGTTTACAAATCAATTCGACTCAGGCATTAAGCCCCTGTAATGTAAGTCACCCTTGTTCAGTGGATCCCATATCTGGTCTTCCTTAACCTTTTTTATTATCCTTCTTTTCAATCTGACCAAATAACTGAAGCTGGTCGTGCTGCATATATAACTTCTCCCATCTGTACCCTAAGGTAATGTTTCACATCTTTCCGTTCACAGCTCCCAATAGGAGACAGCGTGCCTATGGTAAGATGGACGCCCAGTCTTCTTCAGGCAACAGTGGATCCAGGATACCTTACGTCCAGTACAACGTCACTCGACACGGTCAGCAGTACCAGTCACATTACCAGGTGCCATATGTACCTCATCAGAGCAGGAGTCAAGGGTATGAGGGGTAAGTAACATGACTGAATTTGATAGTATTCATATGAAAAATATATTGGGATTATAAGGTCACAGTTGCATGTGTGTGTGCGTGTCACCAATGGTTACCAATGATCACCTATGACACAGAGGTAACATAAAGCCTGATTATTGAGAACAACTGAGGACATCTTGATATTTATACATAAATGGAAGTTTCTACAATAAAACAGGCACAACTTAGGAACAGTACCCAGATATACAGCTGGTTGTTGATATCTACACAAACAAAGCTGGTTGTTAATATCTACACATAAATGCAGACTTACCATTTTGTATGTTCACCATAACAAAAGATAGAACATGTGCCCTATCAACTATTTCTTTGTCTGAGAGTGAGTTTCTGCATATTTTTCGCAAGCATTTGTGGATAAACAAACGTTATTTCGTCAAATTGGCACGGTACAGAAAAATCCTGTGTCCCCATCCCCATATCAAAAATTGTATTTCACTATGATCCATATGTTTTGATTTTGACATTTTGGATGAATTACCCACATTACTGGTGGCATTTGATTTTAAAATTTATGGAAAATAGTTGTATGTTTACATATCCTTATACAAAACTCAAAATTTTAAGCTCATACAAGCAGTTTAGATAATTAGAATATCCATTAGGTTAATGCAGTCATAACAAAAATTTCACATGTTCACATCTTAGCTTTTTTTTTGCTGGGTTCAAGTATGATATAGTAGTGAAATGTAAAATATTTAAGTCATTACATTAGTTTATATTGACCTTTTTCCCCCTTGTAGATATTCAGGAAGTAATGTGCGACATGGAAGACCAAAGTAATCCTGGAGAACGAAGAGTCTTGGGAAAGGTATTCAAGATGTGGTGGAGACATGGTGGAGTCATGATGGAGTGACAGTGGAATCATAGTGGAGTAATGGGGGAGTAATGATGGAACCCACTCATTCAAGCGGATGAAGAATGTTATCAAAGGCATTCAACAAATGCAAGAATTGCATGGACTGTGGTAGAAGGGATCAGTAATAACTCTTTAAGAGCTATGTTGTTGGAAAAGCGATGGTGAATTTGATCTAATTCATACCCTGGTAAATGGGCAAGATAATCAATGGATGTACTGAATCTTGTGTGAACATGTGTGAAAGGATAACGAGATTCATCTTCGAAATCCCACTTATGTCAGCTTTTGAAGTAAGGAGTTGAAAGTGCTGTCGGCTGTATCATGTTTACGATAAATATAAACTGTCATGTAAAATTCAATTCATTGTCTTTCACAGAGTATTGTGATTTTAGGTGATGTTAAACTTACCTTGAACCACTTAAAATTGATGAAATACAGAATAAATATATCTTGAATTGAAGACACATTGTGTCTCTAACTTGCAATGTTAAGTATTCATTGCATGTATTCAAATAATTTCAGTCACTGGTATTTCACATGTATTCTATGTCACCATGTAATTCTAGTCCTTTTAAAATGTAGTATCATAAAACTGGGATGCAAACTAAGACATTATGAACCATGATCAATTTGAAGTGGTTTGTAAACTCTGCTTGTGGCATTGTACCATTGTATTCTCTGATGATGTTTATTATTCTGAAGGTTTGTTATTCCAAAAACAAAGTAAAAAATGAAAAAGGGTTTGTTAATCTTTGGAATACTGAACCTTCAGAATATGATGTGTAACGTAACTGTAATTTCAACAATCAAGATATCCGTGGTGCCAAAATAAATCTTGATCTGATGATAGACTTGAAATATATGTTTCTGTTGTGTATTGGAATAAAATAACTTATAACTTATAACTATGTGTGTAACTATATGTAGAACTTTGCAAGACTGTATAGATTTGAATTATGGTGTGATGCTTGTCCCATGTCAGATTGAAAGAAATGCCAGATAAGGTTTTAGCATTTTGTGTACAATCATTATACAGTTGTGATCTTGTCATTCCTGGAAAGGTAATGGAACCATGATCAATGTATTGGGCTATTTTGTATTAGAAAGTTTGGACACTTTGAGCACATTTTGCAATCATCTTTAATAAGTGTTTGAAAAAAAAACATGGAATGAGATCCCTTCCACAGTCTTGTCAAAGTACACATAGAAGCAGGAAAGATTATCATTGGACATCAGAAGTGATTCACTTTTCACTTAAAAAAAACGGGGGGGAAAGATAAGGTGACCATGGTATAATGAACCATTTTTGCATTCCTTTATAACATATACATTTTCGGTCTCTCTTTTTAATAGAAAGGAAAAATCATTTTGGCTGACCCTCCCTTTCACCTTGGTTGACCCAATCATTTCTTTCCTGGCATGATAGATATAATCATAGATTGAAGTTACAAGTCTTCATTAGTACTCTGGAAAGTTGTACAGATTTTTTTTTTCAAAATTCAAATGACCATACTACATCAGTTGTAAGTCCATAACAATTCTGGAAAGTCATTTTTTCCCTTCAGAATTACAAGTAGTTACATGATGAAATGTCGTAAGCACAAACTGAGAGTTGCTTTCATGCAAATGTATATTCAAAATTTTTTGCACAGAGCAGAAATTACTCAACATACATTTACATGACAATCATGAAATCGTGGACCATCGTTTTGATACAACGTACATGTATTCAAAATCGAATGTGGCATGTTTAATAATTAATATGTACCTGGCATGTAATTATTATGTCACAATTTTCTTTCATCACATATAAATTGTTGTACACTTGTAGACAAAGCTGATTTTTCATTTTTCTGCATAAGTTTATTTGCAAGAAACAAAATCGCTGCTGTATTGAAATTTTAGAGCTTGCCGTAACTTTTCTGCCCGTCTCTATAGTCAATGCACTCATCAAGTCTATTGTGTTTGTTGTGAAGAGATCTTGATATATCATCAGCTCGCTGGTATAACATTGGTGGTGGCATTTTGGGGTGATTGTTGTGAATTTCAGTTTATCAAACTTGAGAAATTTCAAGCTTTCTTCTATGCTGTGCCGTATGTTTGAAAATATGTATCATCTATAAAACTGCATGTTATATTCATCAAGTGCATTCTGTAAAGTATAGTATCTGCCTCTCAAAATAAATTTCATAAACAGATAAGGTATAAAACTTGTCATCCTATCGCCAGCCAAGAAAATAGTTTTTGACATTCAACATTTTATAACGGACAGAAATACAATGTTTGGTTACGCAATTAGCTTTTTCCTATCAATTTTTGCATGAATTACACCACCAAACGTCTGGAGTTTACAGGGTGTATCAGGGATGTAGTTGAGGCTGGCCTTGAGGCCAGAGTTTGCCGGCCTTGGCCTTGACCTTGGACCGAGTCATGTGTACAAAGTCTATGAGAAAGATATTTTCAAGCAGCCTAGTGACTCGGAACGGTCGGCCTTGACTCCATCACTTGGGTGTATTGCCTTTGGTACAGACTTTGCCACATTTGGTAAAAACTCAAAGTACTTAGGGGTGACAATTCAAGGTAATATGGGAATTTTACTTTGGTTCCACTTGAATAAAAAGTTAAGAATAAAAAGTTGAGGTTGTTCACCTTCCATTTTTTTGTGATATTTATTTTTATGCTAATACAGCCCCCAAATTTGTATGTTCATTCAGGTGATTATGAATGCCAATATTTTACGAGTGAAGTGTAATGTTGAGGAAAAACGACACAAATGACTTTATAAATGAAATATAGTGGGGGGGGGGGGGTAAGGGTTGGAATTCACTTCTTAATCTCTTACCATTCACCAAATTTTGTACAGATTCACAAAACAGCAAATTACATGTATAATAATACTGAAATGCCAAACAAACCATTTGTGCTGCACTTATTGGAAATGCATGTATACAGTATTAATCTGTATATGCAAACTTTAGCGTGCATCTACATGTGTAGCACATTGGTGATAGTGGGTTTTCATAATAGTTTGAATGTATTGAATACATGTGAATTAAAGTAACAACTATGTAAATATTTTCAAAGAGATGTTATTATACCTGTGAAGGTATCTAATGAGGCAATTGTCAATATAAAGTAGCTTGGTTTTTATTTTAACAAATGTGAATTTCTTCATGTACACTTTCATTTTGTATATTTATATTGCACCATTGTAAATATTTGAGATAAATATACTATTAAAATGCATAATGAAGGCACTTTGTAGCACAATGTTTTGCTGGTTTCCTGTGATTACAACTGGAGTGGTATGAATTGGTGTTTCAGATGTTTCAGACATGCAGGTCAAAGGGCAGTGACATGAATGGGAAAAAAATGCCTCTCAAACCAAACTGGTTGAAAGTTATACCAATGGATTCACCCGGGTGAGGTGTATCTCCTGGCTGGAAGGATTTATTTTGAATTTGTTTACTTAAGCCAAATCAAGCATGAACATAATAGCATTTTGTTTTGAGGCTCGACAGAATTAAATCCCATAGACTGCTACACAACAGATTTGTCTGTCATAAGGCATACTGATAGAAGTTACTTCAGAACGAGGCACCTTTGGACCACAAAATTTTCACAGTAGAATCCTTGCACAGTTAAAGCCGCGTTTACACTATGTTCCCGGCGGCCACGGCAACCCCGTTTCAGGCCACCATGGACAAAACGGGATGGACGCGAGACCACTCGGAAAGATCCGCTATGGATCACCTCCAAGTGCTGTTAACGGCCTATAACGTACTGTCGAGTTTTATTGCGTTCCCATCGTTTTCCTACAACCTACTAGGTTTCTCATCCTCACCATACTACCGTGGCAAATTTTTTGACGGTTAAAAAATTTGGCCCGGCATCCACGGTAACACTGACTGTCACGTTTGCCCAGCCCGTCCTCCCGCGTGGTCTCACATCCATCCCGTTTTGTCCACGGTGGCCTGAAACATGGTTGCCGTGGCCGCCGGGAACATAGTGTAAACGCGGCATAAGTTGAGGACTACCCCCAATCATGTCATTTACCTTTAATTTGTGTTGGTCCAGGAATATATTTGCATTGCATGCCAATAAACATTTGTAGTTTAAACATTTATTCCATACCTGGTAGAAAAGAAGGCCTCCAAATTAGTGTGTTAACTCTCTGTTGTACACTGTAAGTTTATGATTAACAACAGTACAGAACTAGAAATTTGGTGTGTCCATAGGACACGGATGCCCCCGCTTAACGCCATCAGTAAGCATTTCTTATTGAGTAATCATGTGGAGAGCAATCTGCATGAGCTGTGACCTTTGACCGTTGACCTGCAGACTCTGAATTCGCACTCGACCTGTATTTTAGTATGATCTACCTACACACCAAAATTTTTAAAATCCATCAAATATTTTTCAAGTCATTGTGCGGAAACCAATTCGCATATATGAGTTGTGACCTTTGACCTTTGACCTTTGACCTGCAGACTCCGAATGCGAACTCGACCTGTATTTCAGTATGATCTACCTACACACCAAAAATTTTTAAAATCCGTCAAATATTTTTCAAGTTATTGTGCGGAAACGAATTCGCATATATAATGAGCTGTGACCTTTGACCTGCGGACTCCGGATTTGAACTTGAGCTGTATTTTACTATGATCTACCTACACACCAAAAGAAATTTAAATCTGTCGATTATTTTTCAAGTTATTGTGCGGAAACCAATTCGCATATAGAATGAGCTGTGACCTTTGACCTTTGACCTGCAGACTCCAAATTCGAACTTGACCTGTATTTTAGAATGATCTA
>JZLH01S0248516.1:0-10543 GCA_001188425.1 Eucidaris tribuloides
CTCATGCATTTTGAGGCAAATGCCAATGTTATCCCAATGTCTCTATTTGTATACGTACATTGTTAAAAGACTGTGATGTGGTGACTGTGTGTGTGTGTGTCTGTGACTGAGTGTGTCTATGTGTGTGTGTTTGTGTGTTTGTGTGTGTTTGTGTGTAATTTGTTTATGTAGCAGTGATCTAAAACAAAGTGTGACCTTTTAAAACACTTCCCTCTTCCTTTATACTTGAACAAGACAGTAGGTCTACTAGGCAAACCAAACAAAAAAAACTTATTTTACACAATCGCATAATCCATCGTTATCAGCTGAATCAAAAGTACATTTCTGTTATTAAACTGGTTCTTTATGAAACTGAAATTTTCATAGTTATGTTTTAAGTTTTGATGACTCCCTATAGTTAAAGTGGGAGTGTCTGGTAGATACATAAGGCACCGAATTAAACATGTTCTGCTTTGAATATTTAGGACGTGGCTGACATTTAAGCAATTTGTCATACTTCATGGGATTTCACTTACCAGTATTGTATCATATCGAACAATTTTGATTTATCACCGGGGGAGGGAAGGACCGTATTAATATACATTGGTTCTGATTCCACTAATCTATAGGTCTATAACTCTATACCATTATCATGTACTGCTATTGAAAAAAAAACCAGTATCCGGCGATTAATGATGAGAATTAAGAACGATAAGGGGGTGGTATCTATTGGTGATACTCTTTTATACACCTCTCATAGTGGTTTTGTGTGTTTGTGTATGTGTCTGTTTGAGTGGGGTTTGTCAAATTCTCTATCTACATGTATCTGCCGTTTTCAGTAGGCCTAATAGGCCTACTGAGAAAGACTTGTACGGGAGGGACGAGCATATCCAGTCAATCAAATCACAGTGGTGGTTATGCTGCGGGGAGGGTTTCTTTGATATTAACTTACAGGGGCCTCGATCCATTTTTCGGAATGGGGGTGGGGCAAAAGTAAAGAAAAAAAGTCGAAAAATTTCAGCTCACTCGGCGCGCCAAATTGCAGTATGGAATTTTGCAAAAAAAAATTAAATTGCGTTGTTTGGTAGTATTTTTTAATATGAAGTTAAATGGTTTTATTGTATTTTGCACTACTTTTTAGACTTATCCGTGCATTACGTCTTAGGTTTTTTTTCTTCAAATTGTCAATATTATTATTATTATTATCATTATTTTTTTTTTTGGGGGGGGGGCAAATCGATATGTTTGCTCTCTCAATATTTTCATTGGGGTGGTGAGCACAGTGTAGCCAATCTATTATCAGACTAGTTTAACTTTATTTTCCAATAGTTTCCATATATTTTCCCCACCGATTCTTTTTTTTTTTGATAATAGACGCCTTTCCATCCTCGTTTGCTTAAATTTGTATTGCTTTTCTTATATTTGTTGATAATTTGTAAATATTTCATTGCATATTTGTCGTTAATTTGTATATATTTCATTACATTTCATTATTCTTTTGTTTTGCTATGATGTCATGTACTCTCATTTGTATTATATATGTATATACAGGGCGCACTTGTAAAGCAGTTATTAAACTGAATGTGCCTACCCTGTATTTTTAAAAAGAGAACATGAATAAATAAATAAATAAATAATAAATAAATATTACACCTCCCCATTTAATCTATGTGACAATGGGATAAGACTCACATTGGGACAATATTCAGGCACGTCGTTCGGCTATAAATTCAACATTTTCTACATTCAAGTATCCAGTGGATATCTTTGATAGTGTTAGAGTATCCTCCAAATTGGATAGCTTCGCATAAACTCAGAACTTTCCCTTCCAGAATGAAACTATCTGTTTTAGCATATTACGTATTAGTCTCGATATAAGCACACAAAATGTCCGTTTTCTATTTTATGTCGCAATCCTCGTTCCGAAATCCGGAAAACGGTGAAATCAACATCCTGATAAAACTACTTAATGTATGCAGTTACTTCCATAATTATAAATTTATATGTGCGCGGTGGAAAACTAGAATGGTACATCTTATAAACAACATGTTTAATTTTCAAACAACACTGTCAAGTTAACCAACTGTTTCTTATACGACGCAATAATATACAGTTGTTTAAAGTTTTTAAATACAGTATAAAATTTAAAGTGTGCATTGGACAAAATCCTAATTAAGAATTACATATACATGTACGTGACATCACTAAAAAGTCAAATAAACTCTTTGTTTTGTCCAAGAAAAAAAAGTACACTGAAATTGGTGTTTCTCATATAGTAGATTAATCATGGTTATTTGATACATATACAGACCGAAGTGTGACAACACAAAAACAAATAAATACATGCTATACGATATCAAATAGCACTAATTATTTTACAACATGGTTGATTTGCATTTACTTTTAATAAAAACAAACAGTACAAAAAAATACATGTATTACATCACATTCTTGAAGTATAAACATTGTTCGTCTGCTATGTAACTTTCATGTTTTTTGAATACGTTCATTTGATATATATATGAGAAATAGTAATATTGCCTGGAGAGAGAATGTTAAACTTCAGCCAACTAAATGAAACTTCGACAAAAAAAAAAAAAAAAATACATTTATGATCTGTCCCTGTTGGGGGTGGGGTCATATGGGTGGGGTACGACGAGGCTGGATTTACAAGTTAACATTCAGTCAACGTGGCGTCACACTGTCCCGAAATTGACCAAGATGGTCACGTGAATATGCAATTGTTAATTTTGCACGAAGCTGACCCGAAACTTAAAAAAAAAAAAAAAATCAACAGCTAAAGCAAGTACGATGCCTACACGATGACTTTCTGATGCTCTCACGAATGGCCCGATGCTTATACGATCAGAGCCGAATTTCAAAGTGTCCTTAATCGTGTGTCCATCTTCGCTCAACTTCAGGACAGTGTGATTCCTGCATTACCAGTGTGCGCAAGAAAGAATTGCAATGACTAGTCTCATTCCATAAACAATATAAAATAATAAGTCCCTTTTGGGGGTGGACAACAATACAGAAGTATATCAGCTGCTCGATTAAACATTTTTTTTTCATACTGCAAATTCACATGAAGTACTCATTGATTTTGTACGCGAGTGCATTCTATCACTAGTCTCGTGCATGAAGAACGCCTGCAATAATATTTCGTGATGAAAAATCGAGTAGCCTCTCTCCTCACTAAGTTACCCAGCTGACTCAACATCCAGTTACATAGCCTGCAAACGTACATTGCTCAGTGGGAGATGGAGTTAAAGTGTAAAATAAAGTTTACAAGCGTTTAGCAAAAAAACTTGAGCGCCAATATATACTTGTACAAATTATTATACATTCTAAATTTCTTAGAAATCAAAATGGACTATTACAAACAAATCCACAGTGGGAATGAACTTTAAAACTGGATTTGATAGAATTCTCAATATACGCGATAAAGAATAATTCTTAATTTAGATTTGTCTAAGAACACGATCTGAATAATTTCGAATTAAACATTCCAACATAATTGGAATGTTTAATTGAATATAACTTTTTGGTCAACACAAACAAGTGGTTTAGTACAGATATTTGTATTTCCAATCGCTTTTCGATAATTTACTTTATTCTATGTCATCATCCTATAGCAGACCGCAAAGTCACTGGATTTTACATAGCAAATAAATCACCGTAATACTACTCAGATTTGTTTTGGAATGTGTTTTATCTATGCATTCTTGAAAACAAATAGCGATGATAATAGTTGTATATAAAATGATCACGACTATACGTAAACTATATGTACAAATGAGGGAAGGTACTGCAAAATTTATATTGCTGAAATCTGAATGAATCAGACAATTATAATACTGAATGAATAAATGTATTGCTGATTTAATGAATTAATGATTATCCACTTAGGAATGAGTTTAGTGCTGATGAAAGCGCCGTTTATACCAAAAACTCTTTGAAAACTCCCAGGCTGAAAGAAACAACAACACAAATAAATCGGATCCCGTCAAAACCCCTTCTCAAATAGAAAAACGGTTATTATCGAGATGGGGGTTTCAAGAGTGCTTTCAAAATAAATCGGGATAAATTTGTGGAGCACTAATAAATCAAGGAATTTGATTAGGAAATGTCAAGATTGTATATTTTACATTATATAACTATTGTACAATCATCGCTTCTTATTACTTCAAGTCATATTAATCGGTGTTGAGTTATGTATAAATATGTGTTAACTTTGTGAACAGGTTCAGAGACTAAACATAGTGTGTCAAATAACCAAATATTGGGGTCCAATTTCTAAGCACTAAGTGTCAATTATAAAAACATATATATATATATATTTCTAAACAAATCTTTGCTATCATTAAAAAAAAAATCAATGTTTAATTGCTAAACACACTTTTTACAATGTACTTTATGTACATTTATTCAGACACACAAGCAGTCACAAATTTATACATGTATATCAAATTATCAAACATACCTACCATACAGTTTAACACGTGGGACCAATTTGGATTTCGTGGATTTCGTGAATTTTCGTTAACAAAAAGGATTAAACTTTTACTTTCTCTCGGCCGTTCACTAGCGGGGACGAATTATATTATAATTACAGGTGACTGTTGTTAATTGAAAATATTTGAAATTAGTTGCCAAATGACTAGTTGAAAAGGCAACTGTGACCAAACTGAAAATAATATTTACACACGTTTTGCTCTCTAGCTCGAGACGAAACTAAGTGAAACTTGACGAAATTTCCCGGGAATTTCCCTAAAAGTCGCACAGCACCTTTCCATACTCCCATAGAAATCTACGTTAAATAGAGCAACTCCCAAAACGTCTCATTCATTACTCGAATCGTAGATTTTTTGAATCATTTTTTTTTTAAATCGAAAGAGATAAAGAGAAATTTTATGTGCTTTCAAATAAACAACATGATTTGCCATGTTTTTCAGCTCTAAAAATGTTAAGAGTCTTGATACAAGACTAACCTTATATTCTTCCTGCTAAAATCGCAACCTTGCTAAATAGCAATAAAACAATCTTTTAAAATACTATAACCATGAATTATCCAATTTGTTTACAACCTGCAGAACCTATAGTCCTCAAAGAATATATAAAACCACAAAAGGTGACAATTTTCCCCTCTACTTATTTATTATCATTTTTTTATGTATCACTACCATGACATCATCTTTCCGGCTAGGTATTGCGCGGGTTGAATTAGTGCTGTGTGACCTAGAAGATTGGCAGGAAAACGCAAACTATAAGACTTCAGTTTAGTTATATTTGTGTCCTTTGAAAGTAAAACTTTGTTTTCCCCGTACTTCCCCTGTATAGTGTCATATGATATTTATATCATGTTAACTTACCCTGTATTCCAACCTTTTATACAAACAAACACTGACGATCTGAAAGAAAAAGTGTATCATATTCACAATTATTTCCTCATATCCCCATCGTCATGAATCAACTTCCTATCCGCAATTTTCTCTTTTAGTTCGGCACTTCCATGTCATTTACCGTTGGGGGCGCAAACTAGAATAGTAGTATTGAGACACTTTGAGTAGGCGGTATACGCTTTGGCTTTTTCCAATGGGATATTTTGTAAATATTTTTTGTAAACATTTTCTCCTCACAACATAAATGTAACTTCAATCGATGCATAACCTAAAGAATTGAAATTAAACATTAAAAAAAAATACATGTTGGCATAATCATATGTAACCATCTACCCCTGTATTAAAGGCATTGTATAACAATGTTTCCAGTTTAAAAAATCTGATCTACATGATTCCCCATGCTACCAGTGTCTCTGATACGGTCTAAAAATGAAGCCATGAAAAAACTGCAGTTTAAAACGATCATTAAGTGCTTTAAAAAAGTGAAAATCATTGAGAGACCATTCCAGCTTTCCCCCATAGACTGCTGTGTTGCAGAATTTCCTATCGGCTGAGAATAAATAATGTGCCATTTTGTATCTGCACCTACGGTGTTGTAGTAGTGACAGCATAACTGTCTGAACTTTTTGTGTTCTAGGGTGTTTTATTTGTCCATTCAAACACTGTCAGATATGTCAGATAGCAAATATTCGACAAATTTTAGAGGTCCTTCGACACAGTTTATATATAGTGTCTTTTAAGTGAAATAAAAAAAATACATGTAATACAGCGCTGCTGTATTATAAATAGCAAAAGTAGCAATGATACGGTTATTTATTTTGTTTAAAAACATTTACATATGAATACAGAAAAGGTAGGCTGAATTCCCTATCTGGTGTCACGTAGTAGCTATGCATATTGTAATTAAATATTTCAGTTAACCTATATTAACTGGGGGGGGGGGTCAATTGGCCCCCCCCTCGACGAATTTCGGCGACCACGGCACGCGGCGCAAAATTTTTCGCCGCGTCGATCGCGCGACTTTTTACTTTCAAGTCTTGCGCATCTTTGAGACTGTTTTCGCGAAAATTGAGGACGTACCGTTACAGAACGCTGCGCGACTTTTTATACATGCATGTCAACCCAAAAATGCTCAAAACGTGATTTTGTGTACAAAACCAATGAAATTGTGTTTTCTGCCATAAATCATAAATGTATGATTATTTTTGCTTTTAACTGGTTGCCCGGGGGGTGCCGCTCTCACACGGCCTGCTAGCCGACCGCGTCCAGAAAAAGCGTCGTAAAGGGTCCCTTTTCCAGCCTTCGACGTCGTCGACGTCTTTGGAAAAGGGTAGCTTTTTCAAACTCCAATCACGCGCAATCGCCGCTTAGGGTAGCCTTTTCTCACATGTCATGCCATTTAGGGTTACTATTTGTGTTTGTAGATTACGCCATTTAGGGGTGAAATTTAAGTAGATCTATTAACATCTCCAAAATGAACGTTTTTAAAATTAGGAAAAATTATAAATGAATTATTGATTGAAACTGTTTCAGGTCTGCAATGTAAAATTAATGTTTTGGATGAGAAAAGACAGTTGGGTTAGGGAGATTAAATTAGTTGATTTGACTGTTTACAGCCACTTAGGGTATTAAATTAATGGATTTCCAGTTCAGCGGCCCACTTAGGGTCTCAGAATGATGGAGATTTATGGGAGTCACGCCGATTTAGGGTAAGCTTTTCTTAAGCTTACGCCATTTAGGGTCCGCAAAATTTGGTAATGTAGGTTACGGGCCGTTTAGGGTGCATTTCTGAGATGGTTGGACACGGGTGGGATACAGGACCGCTGGAGAACGACCACCCCCCCCCGCGGACTGGTTGAAATGAATTGAATTTTTTATGCTGTTTGTAATTGCAAAAGTGTCCCAACAAATTTCATCGAAAAAAACAATAGAAAACAAAAGGTCGAAAAAACAAAGAAATACATAAGAAATTCACAAAACAGATAAAATACATAAGAAATTAATATCCAATTGCCGCAAACAGTTTTTGTAGATAATTGTTGAAATGTCCAAATGAAATATCTTTCAAACCAAAAATTAGGGCATTCTACTAGGCTGTTTTTTAGTGGAGGTTATAGCCGAAAGCAAAATTTCATACACTTATTTGCATAATTGAGATGATACTATAGGAAAGTAGGAAAAAGAAGTATTATGTTTTAGAGAAAAATTTTTACTATACAGTCGTGTAGTTTACATCCGGCACTATGCGCACGCAAATTTTTAGCGGCGTTCGCGCGATCGGCGGCCGAGATCTCGGGGGGGGGGGGGGGCAAATTGACCCCCCCCCCACGTAAAAAACCCCGGTCTGAAATAGCCCAGTTAAAATAGGGTTAATGCATGTTCTCATGTATTAGTACTAATTTTTAGAACGTGATCGGCATCTCTCCTTGTAATGTTTCTACAATAACAAGTACAACATACTTACCTCAGTCACTATACGAGAATTTCGACGTCAAGGTAAAAATGCTACAAAATTTGAGCGAGTGTTACCCCTGAGTTTCAATAACGAACGTTATAGTACTACTCGCTTGACAAATTAATCTAGTATAGAACTATACATCTTTCTCAACTCTTATCTCATACACTGCAAGATATTGGGTGTTAAATTTAACAGACATATGAGGTTGACCAATACAAAAAGTCAGATACCAAACAGAGGTTTGGATTTCAACACTTTTGATGTTCAAGGTGAAAGTGTTCGTGTTGTATCCTTTTTTTTTTTTAGTGACACACGGAGCCTGTTAAATTTCAACACCATATCATATATTGAGCAACATCCTCGGTGTTAAATTTAACACACAAGGTTTTGCAGTGTATTACGTCTGTCCCTTTATTATTGTGCTTTGTAATATACTCAACAAGTTGTCTAAACCGAAGAGGAAGCTCGTGTCAGGTCCGTGATAGCTCACCCCATCAACGGCTTGCAGTTCCATGGTGGAAGCGTGCCGAAAATCGACAACTTTCAGGGAAACAGTTTCGGGTTTGTCGGAGTGCAGATTGTTCCACTTGGTTGCAGGGGTCGAGGGATCCCTCTCGAGATCCGTTCCTTCGTAAATAATCAGCAACGAGCATCCAAACAAACGATAGCGATCCAATCGCGATACCGTGTCCCGTAACTGTCTTACTTTATGCGTAATGGATTTGAGGATGTGGCGGCGATTATATCGGTTGCCGATAAATCGACACACCTCATGGCGGAGTTGTTGGTCCGATAGACTGTGGCCGTATTGCTTGTTACAACAGGTATAACTGTCCTTTTCTGCATCATAGATCTAATTGAACATTTGAAATACAAAAATTAAAATCATGAAAGCTTTCAAAAGGCCATACATTATTTTAATGTCACTGTCTTTACCCATGGAGTTATCCACCCACCATATAACATAATCAACTATATTTCTGGATCTTCAGAGGATGTTTGAAAACCAATTTTGGGCCCTTGGGGGCTCTGGCATTGAGATGGGGGGGGGGGAGGGGGGCAGATGTACCATTTGAGGAACATTGAATCCCCTTCCCCTTCGAAAAATTTCTGCTAAGTTTAGTCTAAATCCAATTATGCGTTTTAAAGAAGATGATGAAAAATATGAAATTCTACGTACGACGCCCGACGAACGACGAACGATCACTATACAAGGTGGCCCAGAAAGAATGCTATAACTGCGATCGCTAATTTCTTCAACATCATCTGCAATATGCCATTGGTTTTTATTTCAGCGATTAGAACATTCTTTTTCCAACAATATGATACCATGATCATTGATTTTGAGTCATTCGTTTGGGTCCTGTGGCCATTTTTCCGAGGCAATGTCATTTCCCAAATTTGCCAATTTTTCATCAGCGGCGGTCATCCGAATATCGAGATATTCTCGCGTCTCAGCGTGCCATACCAGACAAACCGCGATGACAATAGAGATGCAGCTCATATCGTCTTCCTTATCAAAGCGAGGGCATTCCCGCCTTTTGTTTCGGCATACCTCATTCGATTGCACACCGTAACGTGAGAATATTTCGGTGTTCTGATGATCGCTGGAGGTTAAAAAATAGCAAATTTAGGAAATAACATTGCCTCAGAAAAATAGCCCTAAGATCCAAACACCTCTATCAAAATTAATGGTCATGGTATCATTTTGTTGGAAAAAGAATGCGCTAACCCATGAAATAATCACGAATGACATATTTTGAATGACTTTGAAGAAATTAACGATCGCATGTGTAGCATTCTTTTTGGGCCACGTTGTATAGCACCTGTTCAGGACTTTGAGCTATTAAGCAACACCAGCCAGGGAAGATGAGTATTTTAAAGGGGTAATAATTACCTGCATACCACCAAGGCGAAGCCCCAACGTTTTGGATGTACTCCTGGCGGCTTGGTCGATAAGGTTTTGCGTGTTTGCATGGGTGCTATCGTCACCATGGAGACGGGTCCCTATTTTGAGGTCCACGATGCAGGGGTGGCGGTACTTCTGGACCACATTGTCAAGTAGCATATATTCTAATACAACAAAGAGGTTACAAGACGATTGGATATACGATGTACCAGTTGTCAAGTCTGATCATAATTGTCTACAGTTACAACGAATTCTTAAGAGGTTCCCTTCGCAACACCATTTTGAGAAAACGGAAATTACCGTCTGTTCTGGGGAAATATCTGTTAAAACTAATATTTTTTCAAACGTTTTGGGAAAGGTTGAAAGATATCAGTTTTAATAAACTATTCCCCAGAACAGGCGGTTATTTCTGTTTACATTTTGGGGTAGTGAAAAGTACCATTTTGATGGTTCTTGAAAATCTGAAAGAACAAATCTGGACAGATTATACATGTAGGTGCCGTATAATAAACTAATACGTATACGCATCCATGTTGTCTTGAGACCTTATGTTTCCATCAATATGAAAAGAGCAAAATGCTACAATCATGCATACAAAGTATTTATTTATTTATTTTTTTTTGTATTTTGTGTGGAATGTATCCTAACTTGCTGCCGGAATAGATCTTGTGGAATAATATTTATTCAGGTTAAGCAAAGCATTATCTGCAGACATGTCTGCTTTTGAAAACGTGACGTGCGCCACAGCTGGAAGCTTAAAGAACACCCGGGGGGCGGGGGGGGCAGTGTCATTAC
>JZLH01S0248533.1:0-14393 GCA_001188425.1 Eucidaris tribuloides
AAAGAAATTCTTGCGTACGCTACATTTCATCATTGACAGCACAGACGCTATTAGAATAGACGGAGACAACAAGAAAGTCAAAAACAAAATCAATCCAGTGTAGTTAACTTTGGTTTATAGCTACCTCGAGTTACAACAGCAGTCTGTATTCATGGCTTTCTCCAACGCAATGGACTTCCCTCCACCATTCTGAATGTGCAATCCTCTGTCGTAATTATCCGTACACCCGTTCCACAAGTCTGCGAACATTCACTCGTTACCGTAACCCATTCACTCCACACACCGTCAACCCAGGGGGTGGCTGTCCAATCGACGTATTTACAGCACACTCACCAACTGCAAAACGAAGAAGTAATAAAGAAGGTTAAAAACAACGAAGGTTTGTGAATAATAAGATGCGACTTGAATATGTATGAAGATAGTGCAATTTACGTAAATGCAAATAATGTCATGATTTGTAATTTTCTCCCAGGGATATTGAAGCAACGAAGTAATTACCGTGATCAGGGGTGGCCACACGTGGTGTTCCTACAATAACGAGGTTGCTTCCGGGTTGAATACTGCCCTCGCAAAGGTGGCAGCGATAGGAAATCCACCCATGTACGCTGTTGGATAAAGAGAAATGACCACATCTTGAAGTTGTTAGGTGTTGGGTGATCGGTGTGAGGCCGGTGAGGCGTTGATGAGCCGAACGCATGTGTCGGAAGAAGAAAATAATCGACAGCGCGAGATGCGGCTTGTATGTATGATCTACGCTTTAGCTCATTTCAGTACCCCACACTCGAGAATGTCCACATGTCCTGATGCAAGCCTCTGTGGGTTTTGTTGGCAGGTAAATAAGAGGTTAATTATTTTGACATCGTATGGTGCTTGCATGGTTGCGGATAATGTCGCTAAGTCATAAGGACCACTATCAAAGGACCATTTTTCAATAAGGGCCGTTATTCATAAACGTGTAATTTCCTATACAGTGAAGGGCGCTATCATAAAGGGAAAATAGGGTCATTATTCATGAAACTTATAAAGGACGCATATTCATAGGATTGCCACTTCATATATAAAAAGAGGTCGCTATTCATTAATCGTAAGAAACGGGTCATAAACATAAGGACCGCTATTCATAATAAAGTCATAAGGGTCACTAATAGCATAATAAGTCATAAGGGTCGCTATTCATAATAACCAATTGGGTTGTTAATCTATAAGGTCCCACTACTCATAATCGAAAGAAGAGGGTCGCTAGTCATTAATAGAAGAAGAGGTCAGTATCTACAAAGGTCAACTACCATAAGTTCGTTATTCATAATCGAAGAAGAGGGTCGCTAGTCATAATGGAAGAAGAGGTCCGCTATTTCATAATCAAAGAGAGGTCAGGCTATTCATAATCGAAGAAGAGGGTCGCTATCATAATTCAAATAAGAGGTTCGCTATTCATAATGTGTGGGAAGGGTGTTATTCATCATCATAAAAGAGGGTCGCTATTCATAAATCAACAGAAGAGGTCGTTATTCAATAATCAAAATGAAAAGGCGCTAGTCATAATCAAATAAGAGGGCGCCTATTCATAATCAAATAAAGGTTCGCTTATTCATAAATCGAATAAGAGGGTCGTTAGTCATAATGGAAGAAAAGGGGCGCATATCATAGATCAAAAGAAGAGGGTCGCTAGTACATAATCAAATAAGAGGGTCGCTATTCATAATCAAAGAAGGTCGCTATTCATAATGTATGAAGGGTCGTTTTATTCATAATCAAAAAGGGTCGCTATTCATGAATCTGAGCAAGAGGGGTCCCTATCAGTAATGTATGAAGTGCGAGTCATAATCATAAAAAGAGGGTCGCTATTCATAATGGAGTAAGAGGGTGCGATATTCATAATGCAAAGAGAGAAGGTTTCTATTCATAATCAAGAAGCAGGGGTCGTTATTCATAGAATGCTATGGGAAGGGTCGCTGATTCGATATCATAAAAAGGGTCGACTATTTCAATGAATCGAGGTAGAGGTCCTGATTCGATGAATCAACGAGAAAAGGGTCGCTTTCATAAGTATGGGAAGGGTTCGTTATTCAAAAGCATGAAAAGAGAGGCGCGTATTCATAATCGACGTAAGAGGGTCACTATTCATAAACAAGAGGGAAGAGGTTCGCTATTCATAATGTATGGGAAGGTGTCGTTATTCATAATCATTAAAAGAGGTCGCTACTTCATAATCGAGTAAGAGGGTCGCTATTCATTAATCCAGAAGAAAAGGGTCGCTAGTCGTTTTCTAATCAAAGAAGGAGGTCGCCTATTCATAATCATAAGAAGAGGGTCGTGAATTCATTAATCGAAAAAGAGGGCGCTTATTCATAATGTATGCGGAAGGGTCGTTATTCATAACATAAAAGAGGAGTTCGCTATTCATAATCGAGTAAGAGGTCGCTATTCATAAACAGAAAAAGGGTCCCTAGTCATAGTGTTAATCAAAGAAGGGTCGCTATTCAAAATCAAGAAGAGGGTCGTTATTCACGAATCGAAAAAGAGGTCGCTATTCATGTAATCAAAGAAGAAGTCGTTATTTCATAATCGAAAAAAGGGTCGCTTATTCATTATAAGAGAAGAGGGTCGCATTCATAATCAAAGAAGCAGGGTCGCTATGTCATAATCATATAAAGAGGGTCGCTAGTCATCAATCAAAGGAAGAGGGTGGTAGTCCATAAGTCAAAGAAGAGGTCGCGTAGTCATAACAAAGAAGAGGGTCGCTAGTCATAATCAAAGAAGAGGGTCGGTATCATAATCAAAGAAGAGGGTCGTTAGTCATAATCAAAGAAGAGGGTCGTAGTCAAAATCAAAGAAGAGGGTTGCTAATTCAGTTAATCAAGAAGAGGTCGCTATTCATTAATCACCGAAGAGGGTCATCTATTCATAATCAAAGAAGAGGGTCCGCTATTCATAATGTACGGGAATGGTCGGCTATTCATAATCAAAGAAGAGGGTACGTTATTCATCAATCCCAAAGAAAAGTCGCTATCATAATCAAATAAGAGGGTCGCTATTGTCATAATCAAAATAAGGGTTGCGCTATTCATATCGAATAAGAGGGCCCGCTAGTCATAATGGAAGAAAAGGTCGCTATTCATAATCAAAAGAAGAGGTCGCTATCATAATCAAATACCAGGGTCGCTGTTCATAATCAAAGAAGATTTTCGCTATTCATAATGTAGTGTGGAAGGGTCGTTATTACATTAATCATACAAAGGGGTCCCTATTTCATAATCGGAGAAGAGGGTCCGCTATTCATAATGTATGGGAAGTGTCGTTATTCATAATCATAAAAGGGGTCGCTAAAATTCATAATGGAGTAAGAGGTCGATATTCATAATGCAAGAAAAAGGTTTGCTATTCATTAATGCAAAGAAAGGTCGTTATTCATGAATTTAGGGAAGGCATTATTCATAATGCATAAAAGAGCGGTCGCTATTCATAAATCGAGTAGAGGTGCGCTATTTCATAATCATAGAAAGGGTCGCTTATTCATAATGTATGGGAAGGGTCGTTATTCATAATCATAAAGAGAGCGCTATTATAATCGAGTAGAGGGTTACTATTCATAAAAGAGGAAGAGGGTCCTATTTCATAATGTATGGGAAGGGTCGTTATCATAAATCATAAAAGAGGGTCGCTATTCATAATCGAGTAAGAGGTGTCCGCTATTCAATTAATCAAAGAAAGGGTCGCTAGTCCATAATCAAAGAGAGGGTCACACTGTCATAATCAAAGAAGAGGGCGTAGTCATAATCAAAGAAGAGGGGTCGCTAGTCATAATCAAAGAAGAGGGTCGTAGTCATAATGCAAAGAAGAGGGTGCCCGGTAGTCATAACAAAGAAAGAGGGTCGGTAGTCCATAATCAAGAAGAGGGGTCGTAGTCATAACAAAGAAAGAGGTTGCTATTCTAACCATAAAAGAGGGTCGTTATTATTAATCATCAAGTGTCGCTATTCATAATCGAGTAAGAGGGTCGTCTTTTCATAATGCATGGGAAGGGTGTTATTTTAATAATCATAAGAAAAGGGTCGCTATTCATAATCGAGTTAGAGGGCGCTTTCATAATCAAAGAAAAAGGTCGCTATTCATAATCGAGAGGGTCGCGCCAAGTCATAATGAAGAAGAGGATCGTAGTCATAATCAAAGAAAGAGGTTGCCTATTCATAATCAAAGAAGAGGGCGTTATTTCAATATCGAAAAAGAGGGTCCGCTATTCCATAATCAAAGAAGAGGGTCCTATTCATAATGTAATGGGAATGGTCGTTATCATCAATCATAAAAAGAGGTCGCTATTCATAATGATGGGAAGGGTCGTTATAATCATAATCATGAAAAGAGGGTCGCTATCATAATCAAATAACAGGTTTGCTATAATCAAAATATTCTTTATTGTAAACGTGATATGTGCCGAGCGTCCATGATAATCACAGACCAGTTCACCCAATATTTATAAGTGATTATGGTAAAGAAAATAACTATGTTAATGGATTATAAGGGTATATCAGGATGCCCAGAAAAGAATGCAGCGATATGATCGCTAAATGTTCGTTTCAGTTATCGCAAAATTCATAAATTTTATTTCAGTTGGTTTAGTAACATCTTTTCCAAAGGTTTGGAATGCCTCGCTTCATAAGGAAGACGCGATGCGTGTTCGGTCTCGGCAATTGTCGTCGCTGTTGTCCGTCATGCAAGCTGTAGACGCTAGAATATCTCGGCGTGTCCGTATGACCGCCGCTTTTGAAAAAATCAACAAATCTGGAAATTGCATTGCTCGAAAAATGGCCCTAGAAAAAACGCCTCACTGTCAATATAATGATCTTTGTATATTTTATTGAAAAAAGATGTTCTATAACAACGAAATAAAAATTAATGACATTTTGCCGATAATGTGAAGATATGCGCATCATACCTCGTAGCATTATTTCTGGCCACCCTGTATGGAGTAAACATCATGAAATACACAATTAGTCTGAGGAAACGAATATGGGGGGGGGGGGGTGGGGGGCATATTTGAAGAATTCGTTATTCAAACACATACATGTACCGGTGTGTACCTGAATATAAATGCGGGTTCTTTATTACAATTCGAGGTATTTGATATTTTTGAAAAAAGGATCTTCGAGAAACGCTCTTTCGGAATATTGTAAGCCTATCGAAATGACGACTGCAATAGAACATTCTCCCCATGACAAAAGGGCATAACTAAAAATTTTTTCAAAATTGAACTTACATAGTGTATGGATTCAGTTACAACATGTTTTAACATGTAGACAAACAAATATTTAATTAAAGTGTCCTTTGTTTCATAAGGGCTTGAGGGCATCACTGTCCACGAGCCATTTTTAGAGTCTGCAATAGCGACTAGTTCTTGTCACTCAGCCTGAGCCAACATAACAACCACCCGCCTGTTAATACAGTTTCACACCCAAGGATCAATATACATAGCTAGTTGTTGCTATTCTGGCAGCTCAGCAAGCTGTCCAGGGTTGCTCAGAGCACCTTTTTGTCAACAGAAACAAAAATACCACTATTTTTCTTCCATGAAAAATGACAGCGATTAGGCCTATATAGAAATGCTAACTATGTACAAGATAGTATAGGTGGTTAGGATAGGGTAGTGATCAGGACTAGGTTATAAGGTTTCGTGAGTAGAATGGAAGTAAAACCACTTGTCTAGATTAAAAAAAAAAAATCTTTATTTTACCAGCGTAAATACCGAGTTCGTTTTCAAAACGGTCCACAAAACGTTTTAAAAACGTCCCGCACTACGTTTTCTAAACGTTTTAAAAACGTTTTACCGTTTTCCTCCAGGTTCTTGGTTAAATTTACAATTGTTCTACAAGTCTTAAACGTTCTAAAACGTTTTCAACATTAGCGTTTTTAAAAACGTCCAAAAGGGCACATTTTTAGTTTTTAAAACGTAACTTGCAAAAGGCCGAAAATGTGAACTGGTACCTTTTATAAACTTTTAAAAAAAAACACGTATTGTTAGCAGGAAACTTTGCTATGCACTAGGTACAGCAGTGGCGCACGCTGCCAGTGTCTCATACAAGGTATGGGTAAAATGGGTAACGGAACACTTTAAGCTTAATGAGCCCAAAGCAAAGATCGATTGTATATATAATTTAGAAAAATAATTACCTTTGATTTAAACTATGTTTTCATGATAACCTTTTAAAACTATGTTGTGATGAATACCATAACATGTTACCAAATAAAATACAATGTTAATTGCGTGTCCAGTTACCCCCAAGATTGGACCCAACGTGGGTAACTGGAAGCAGTAGTTGGGTAAGTGGAACAGTGGTTTTTATTGTGCTTCCGCTAACGGGACTATTTTTATCATAGCTGTTCACGATTATTAGAGCACTAGTTTGCCTTTAACTTAATATTTTGCAACAAAAAGAAAAAATATATACAGAATTGTCATTTTGTGGTTTTGATAGTGCAATGCAAAAGTCAGGATTCTTCTCCTGTTTTTTTTACATCAACTAAGTAAAAAAAGTGGATTCTAGGTAGCAAATGCCATTTATTTGTCACGTATGAATAAGCGACCTCCTTTTATGATTAGAATAACGACCCTCTTCTTCGATAATGAATAGCGACCCTCTATTTTGATTATGAATAACGACCGGCCTTTTTTTTCATACATTATGAATAGCGAACGAGGGCCCTTATTTCATATGAAAAGCGAACCTCTTTTTGCATATATGGAATAGCGACCCTTTTCTTTGATAGATAGCGACGCCTCTTTTCGATTATGAATAACGACCCTCATCTTTGATTATGAAAGCGACCGCTTTTCTTTGATTATGAATTAGGCGACCTCTTTTTCGGGGGGGATATATAACGACCCTCTTCTTTGATTATGAATATGCGACCTTTTCTTTGATTATGAATATCGACCTCTTACTCTGATTATGAATGAGCGGACCCTCTTTTATGATTATTGAATAACGACCCTTCCCATACATTTATGAATAGGCGACGCATACTTGCTGCGATTATTGAATAGCGACCCCCCCTTTATGATTATGATAACGACCTCTTCGCCATACATTATAAAAGCGACCCTCTTCTTTGATTATGAAAATAGCGAACCTCTTATTTGATTAGAAAGCGACCCCTTTTATGATTAGAATACGACCCTTCCCATACATATGAAATAGCGACCCTCTTGCTCGATTAAATGAATATCGGACCACCCACTTATGAATTAGATAACAGACCTTCCCATACAATTATGAATAAGCGACCCTCTTCTGATTATAATTGCGACCCTCTTACTCGATATAGAATAGCGACCCTCTTTTATGATTATAGAATAAGCGATCCCTTCCCATACATTATGAAAGCGACCCGTCTTACTCGATATAATAATAGCAGACCCTCTTTCCATTATGAATAACGACGCCTTCCCATACATTATGAATAAACCGACCCTCTTTTTCATATGAATATACGACCCTTCCCATACATTAATGAAATAAAGCGAACCCTTTTCTTTGATTATGAATAGCGAGCCAGCCTCTTTTTCGATTATGATAACGGACCGCTCTTCTTTGATTTATGAATACGGACCTTTTCTTTGGATTAATGAACATATCGACCCGCTCTTACTCGCATTATGAAATAGCGGACCCTCTTTTATGATAGAATAACGCCCTTCCCATACATGTATGAATAGCGACCCTCTGCTCGATTATGAATAAGCGACCCCACTTTAAGATTATGAATAACTGAGCCTTCCCATATCATTATGATGTCGACCCTCTCTCTTTATGAATAGTGACGCCTCTTACTCATAATGAATAGCGCTCTCTTATTAATGATATGAACGACCGCTTCCCATACATTATGAAGTAGCGACCTTTTTGTTTGATTATGAATAGCGACGCCTCTTACTCGATTATGAATAGCGACCCTCTTTTATGATTAGAATATACGACGCCGCTATCCCATACTATTATGAATAACGACCCTCTTCTTTGATGTATGAATAGCGAACCTCTTATTTTGAATTATGAATAGCGACCCTTTTCTTTTGATTAGGAATTAATCGACTCTCTTACTCGATTATGATTAGCGACCCTCTTAACTCGATATGAATACGAACCCTCCTTTTTCCATTATGCAATAACGACCCTTCCATACCATTATGAAAACGACCGGCTCTTTTTCATTATGAATAACGACCGCTTCCCATAGCATTATGAATAGCGACCCTTTTCTTTTGATTATGAATAGGCGAACCCTCCCCTTTTTCGATATGATAACGGACCCTTCTTTGATTATGATAGGCGACCCTTTCTCGATATGACTAAGCGACCGTGCTTATGAATATTGACTTATTAATAGCGAACGCCTCTTCTCCTATTATGAATAGGCGACCCTCTTTATCAATTATGAATAGCGACCCTTATGAATATTGATCTTTATGTATAGAGGCCCTCTTTCTGTATTATGAATAGGGACCCTTATAAATAACGACCCTGATTTGGTATTATGAATAGTGACCCTTATGACTTATTATGTATAATGACCCTCATGTCTTTTTATGAATAGCGGTCCTTATGAATAATGATCCTTATGAACTGCGACCCTTATGTCTTATTATGAATAGCGGTCCTTATGAATAATTTTTTTTATGAATAGCGGTCCTTATGACTAGCGGGCGGACCCCATGGTTGCGGTTCGCTGTTTGCGACGTTGATATTGATGTGCGTATTTAATCCTAAATTGGTCATCGTTTACAGTGGCGTATCTATATGTCGACCAAACCCTCCCCTCTTCCTCCCCGTAAAACGTATTGACGTAGCTGAATACGTGTGGGAGCAGAGAGACCAAGCGGTAGATTGTCTTTGCAATTGTAACCCCCAAATACGCAATTCGGCCTACTATATGCATTCATCTGCAAGAAGAGTATCAAGAGAGCAGTGCAATCGAGCGATATAGTCCTCAAAATAGTTTGAAAGTCTAACTTTGATCGTTTATTTCTCCCTTTTCGTAGTAGTAATCAATGCATGCTTGGTACCATCAGAAAGCTTATTTCATTTCTTTAAAATGTTATCCTACTTGCTATGATTATGCAATCGAAAAAAAGCAGTAATTATAAATAGGGGATAACGTGTAAATTGAAAAGCTGCAAAACGACAGATGGTCATAAACAATCAATAAAGAACATGTTCTTTTGTACGGAGTGATGTCTTGTTAATATTGAACTTTTGCAAAATCATCTGTATTTATACTGGAGCGCAATATTCAACAAGATAAACTTTAAATATCAAGCAAGGCAACGAGAATTACCCTTTTTTGTCAAATTTTTAAATGTCGTCCCATGAATTAATGTCATATGGACCAAAATAAAATCTTCAACACATGAGTTAATGAGGGAAAAATCGGAAAAGCCGCTTAATGATTTTCACATTTTAAATCATTTAATGGTCAATTTGAACTGCAATTTTTTCAGGACTTCAGTTTTAGACCTTATGAGAGACGCCAGTAACATGAAGAATCATTTAGGTCAGATTTCTTAACTAGAAATAATGTAACACGTTGCCTTTATTAGTTACTAGCATTATATTATTGTTGCCATGTAAAATTATAATAAAGAAGTGCAAAATGTAGCTTATTGTGGTATGTTCATTTGACATGAAAGTTAGACATATGTAGTACATTTTACATTATTACATATATAAGAGTTTTTAGCGGCGCATTAAAAACTCATATTTTTTACCCCTTCATTTCCATGTGCAATAATAACGATATTGAATGCAAGATCAAATTCCCCATAGGCTACTGTGTTAATTTGCCGTGCAACATTATGCCATATTTTTTGTGGTCTCTGTTTGCGTTCGTGCGAGCGCGTAATAATGCTGCGCATTACTTTTACGCGATGAGGTGCGCGATGGAATACGCGATACTGTACGTTTGCGCGATGTTCAAAGTGTGCGCGTGAAGAGAGGTATTAAGTGCGTGAGTGAGAAATGCAGTACAGAGCTTTGGATGCGTTTTTCGATAAAATGGAAAAATAACAATGGATTCTTGCAAATTTATTCAAATCTGTATATGTAATAATAATAATATTGGATTTCTTTCGTGGTATATCGTATATATTGCATTCATCAACATACATATTGCACTCGTCTTCGACTCGTGCAATATGCATGGTTTCTGAATGCAATATATACGATATACCACTCAAGTGCATCCAATATTATATAATTATTATCTAAATGGGGGGTTTCAAGCGCCGTGATATTATCGCGTATCCCGCGCGCAAAGGAATGCGCGTATACGCGCTACCGTGGGACGCGTATGATATCGAAAATATACGTTGTCGATTCGCAAATATCAGATACTCCGGGTATTTGTATATAGTTTACGCAGTTAAATTAAGCTTTCCACCCGATCGCATGTTTTCCAACCACAAATAATGTATTAAAAGTTAACATCTAAAAAATAAAGAAAATGCACCCTATACTACGGCCTATTTGTTCTTTTGCTCTAATGTTGCTACGGCTGTGCTTATTTTACTAAATTATAGCTGGAGGAAGATGTCGATTTCTGTTGAATACGAATAATTTAAATGTTGTCACACGAAGAATATAATCATCGACGCGGGCAGGGCCAGTTGCCATTGAAAGACTCGATGATTTGTACAGAATTTTTCGGTCAGCATTTTAATTTTGTAGTTTTCTAGAGTATTAAGATAATAATGATAATATTGGATGGCTTATTTTCGCGGACACAGAAAATATTGTACTCCTTCATGAAAATATCGGACTGATCTCGCGACTCGTCAGGTATTTGTCACAAGTGTCAATATTTTCTGTGTCCACACCTCAAAGCATCAATGATTATCAATAAGTTGTGTATCAAACCGTTGGAAGCCGCATTACTTGCGAATGCAGCTTTACCTAAGATCCCAACCAGCATGACAGGATAGATAAGGCATAGACGTCATGTATTACGTGCCGTCCTTTCAGTTAATTTTTGTGTTTGTTGTTTTAGACAAGAATGCAATATATTTTGGTATACCCGCGGTTCATCGCCGTTCGATTCATTTTATCATTTTACCAAAACGATTTTTTTTGTCATTTTTTTTCATTTATCTGTAAAATATGAAATCCCGCAGACCTAGAAAAAAACCTCCAAGACTAAATTTGATTTGGGAATGTAACATGTGGTTTCTATAGGAAAAAATGGCTCCCGAAAGCGTCTTTTGGCTTCCATCTCGGATAGATGGTGACCATCTCGGATAATGGCTTGCCATCTTGGATTTCAAATGGCGCGTCGGGGTAGATTTGGTTAGTAACCCTCATCAAACCCTCATACCAAATTTGGTGCTTGTATCACAATTTGCATCGAGTTCGTGGGGGTGAATAACATTTTGCTCTTATTTACTCTACCTATGCGGGCAACGTGTTATTAACATCGATGCGCTAGGATTTTCCTTAATCATTTCATTCCGTTAATTTTTTTTTTACATATTTCCCCTCATTTTCGTGTTTGTGGGGCCTGCGTCGAATATTGTTTGAGATGAATTGAGCTTAGTACTTACCGCGACTTTCAATTTCTTACGCCAAGAAAACCAGTCTGCGCGACAAATTCTGTCAGTTTTCAAAACGGTGGGCTCGATGAGTAGTAGACATTTAAACGGCAACCGAAAAAACAGGAAATGCCGTAGTAGAAGTACTCTTCTCTACAAGTAATAGAAGAACAGTACCTGACGATTAGTGTGATTTTAGTGGGACGAAAAATATTTCTTTTCTTGATCAACTTGAAACTTCTCAGCGCGAAATTTCCTTGATGGTAATATAGACTATATATTATCCATACCAAGTATCCAGTAAGATCGGATGTGTTTCACCCAGGCTAGTAAATTTTCTCACGAAATTTGCCCAATCAGCTCTATATGTATAGGGCTTTATGTGTATTGCTTTAGTAAGATATTACCCTCATTTTAAGTGTGCTGTACCACTTTTAATACTACAAGCATTTATACTATACATAATTAATGAGTGCTTACCTGTTAATTGTTTCTCTAATGTACTCCAAGTACTGTTCAACCAGTGACACATTGTCAGGGAAATGCTTTGGAGTGAGTTTTAAAAAAAGGCTTTAAAAAAAAAACCCTAAATTTCATCAATTAACACCTGCCAAACCCCCTGATTTCTGATTTTTTGAAAATATTGGGTAAAGGGGCATCCCTTTTGCACCTCGGACACGCCACTATTCACTGCTGTATGACGCCACCTGTAAACATTGGACTGGCAGGCATTAACACGAAGGAGGGGCGGATGTTTGAGTTGTCAAACACACCCCCTTCCCTTTGCTAAACCCCTTTATTACTGTTCAAATCAAACCTTTTTTATACGGAAAACAAAAACTTCTCTCCACCCCTTGCTGAGCGGACTGGCGTGACCGGGAAACAATTGGGACCTTGATTTGGAATTGCAAATTTTACACCCCTACCCACCCACACCACACCGCCCACCTCCTGAACAACTGTTCGGACGGCTGTGGTGGCGGAAAAAATTGGATCTGAATTGTGGAATGATTTTTTATTTTCGTCCACTACTGACTATCCCTGTTCCTGCTGTATGCCCCATCCCTGATTAACATGCCGCTGAGAGGATACGCGAAACGTGGGGTCTGTTGATTTCAACACCCCCTTGACAACCTCCTATTTTCACGTTTAAATAACGCTTTACTATATGGAAAACTCTCCCATTTCTACGCGTAGAACACATATCAATTTAGGATGTTTTTCTACCCCCCCCCTCTTGCTGAGCGGTGGGTTGACCGGGGAAAATTGCGGACCTGGAATATGGAATTGCCATACTTTACAGCCCATACCCCCCCCCCCCTACCGCCACGACTCACCCCTTGACGACTTTTCGGCGGCTGGGGCTGGCCGGAAAAATCTGGATCTGGGATTTTGAACTGAAAATATCTTCGTCACTACTCCCCCATGTACCTGCTGTATGCCCACCCTGATCTAACATCCCTGGAGGCATACGGCGAACGCGGGGAGGGTGGGGTGTTTGGTTGCCAACACCCCCTTTTTGTATAACCCCTTGTTACGATAGACAACATTTGTATACGAAAACACTCCCATTTTTCCGTATATCATCGATTCTATAATCTCCCGGCACCCCCCCCCCCCCAACAACTTTTCCGGCCGGTTGGTGCATGACCAGAAAAAATGGCGATCTTGGATTTCCGGTGGGGCCAAACGGCTGCGAGTGGAATGTGCAATGGCAGAAAATCACTCCTTCCAACATACGGCGGAATACCATCAGATTTTATGCTGACACAACACAGCATGCGATAAGTTAGGTGGTGGGGCAGCGGGGCCGTAAGAATCAGTTGTTGCCTACCCAACCCCCCCCGCGCCCCCCCCCAAATAAAAAATCCTAGTCAAACAAATCAAGCCAAAACGACACTCCAATCAATTCCACATTAAAACAATCCGTAACGGATCTTAGATAATAAGCACCAAAATCGATAGGGGGGGAATTTGATATTGTGTCCCTGATCTGTCAATTTTTTGGGACGAGAATGTTCTAATCACCTGCTTCACCCCCCCCCCCCGCCGCGGACTACCGTTCAGCGCCCCGAGCGGTGTCGTGGTGCGACGGACGGTCAGTCCCTCACCGATTATTTCTCCATTTAAAATCAGAACCAAATCACGGATTTCTGGCAGCGTAACTTCATGAATATCAGGGGGGGGGGTACACCATTTTACCCCACACAAAGATTTTACCTGGACACTAGCATTCGAGTTCGTAAACTGTACTCTAGAGAAAACATTACACCGGTAACACTCATTTAAAATAGCCTCATGTAGTAAATTGCTTGTCATGTAAAGGTTGTACACAGCACTTAACAATGGCGTGGTTCTATCATCCTTTTAAAGGCAAATGCCTACATAAAGCTCTGCCTTATTCACTCGTATAAACTCTATACCGGCAATTTCTCGGTGAAATTTACTGCCTGGGTGAAACATCTCGATCTTACTATACATTTAGGAATGAAATACTAGGTCTGATCGGCTGTGGATTGTTGAGATGACGTCATAAGCACCGGCTCGATTTCGACAGCAAGTATTAGTTTGACCAGTTGGAGGGCTGCTGTCAAGCGTGCTTGCATAATTTTCCACTTGTTGGAAGTTGTATCTTGCTTGCCCGACGATGGCCATTGAGCTTTTCGGTCTAAATTGCCCTACAGCCCAATGATGTGAGTAAATGAGCATTTTAATTATTGAATTAATAGTTGATTTGTGTATATAACCACTTGTCCTTAATGTCAGATGGATTTCGTTATAACTTTGCGGCTGCCAATTACCCGGTAATCTCTCTCCC